>JAOVVA010000019.1:18505969-18523232 GCA_028565275.1 Leiocassis micropogon
GCGGGCGGGAGCGGGACAAAACTTGAATACTGCGGGCGGGAGTGGGAGAAAATAATATATATTTTTGCGGGAGCGGGCAGGAGCGGGACAGAATCGAGCGGGCGGGAGCGGGACGGAAAAATCCGTCCCGCGCAGGTCTCTAGTATAGAGTGGTTTCTTTATTGTTGTGGAATCTACAATAATTTTCCCGCTGTGATAAATATTTCTTCCTGTCAGTGGTTGGTAGTTTTTTTTTTTATTATTTATTTATTTATTTATTTTTATTATTATTATTAATTTATTTATTTATTTTTTGATTGATGTAGTATAAACAATTCTCATAGCTTTTATATCAATATTGTATCAAACATGAATAAAAAAAGGAACTGGCGGAGCTTACTAGTCACATCATAATTACACAGTTTTATATATTTATTCTCTCAAACATGAAGCCAAATAAGTAAATATACTTTTTCGTGCTGTTCTGCTGCAGATCCGTTACATCTCCCAGACACAAGGTTTACCAGCGGAGTACCTTCTGAGCGCGGGAACAAAGACCAGCCGATTCTTCCACAGAGGACCAGACGCCAGCTACCCCCTGTGGAGACTCAAGGTCTTTTACTCACCACTGTTTGTCTTGTAGTGAACGCGCAATGGAAGTTAATCCTAAATCCTCTAACGATGCTTTATTTCAGACACCGGCAGAGCACGAGTCAGAGCTTGGCGTCAAGTCTAAAGAGGCTCGGAAATATATCTTCAACTGTCTCGATGACATGATGCAGGTAATTATGGGATTTTTTTTTTTTTTGCGCTTTAATCGTTTTATAACAGCGTGAACTGATTTGCTGCGGTTTGCTTTGTCGAAGGTGAAGCTGCGCTTCGTATTGATGCAAAACACGGCAAACATTTCTATCTCTCTCCTGCAGGTTAATATGACTAATCTGGAAGGCACAGACATTTTGGCGGAGAAGGCCGACAGGCGGGAGTTTATCGACCTGCTAAAGAAGATGCTCGCTCTTGACGCGGATAAAAGGATCACGCCGATGAAGACCCTCAACCACCCGTTTGTCACAATGACTCATCTCCTGCACTTTCCCCACAGCGCGCAGTAAGCTGCTCCTGCCACGCCACATTTTAAAATAATAATAATAATACTATGTAGGACATGAAGGTGTTATTTAGGGGGGAAAAAACCTGATGTGATGTATGGGCCAAAAAATAATTTATAAAAGTTACACCTGAACCATTGGATGTCACTCTTTGTAGTTTTTTTTTTTTTGTGTGTGTGTGTGTGGATTCTTACAGGAGTGTTTTCCCCCTAATTTCTTTTTCTTTGCTCAGTGTAAAGTCATGTTTCCAAAACATGGAGATCTGTAAGCGTCGCTGCACCGCCTTTGACAACAACAAGAACCTCTTTAGCAGCAACAGCGGCCCGAGCGCAGCCACCAACCTCACGGTGACCTTCAGCAGTCAGCTCAGTCAGCACAGTCAGGTGGGCACACAAGCTCTTTAACACAAAATGTGCTGAATGTTCCATGCTTAATCAGATACAACCTTAATGGAGTACTCAAGCATTGTTTTTTTTTTTTCCTTTTTCTTTCTATCCTGGTCTGTATGCATGCATATGTATGGGCTGAGGATTGGGTCACATGGTCCTCACAATCCGTTCACAGCATGCTGTACATAAGAAACACTGGCTCTTGTTTCAGTTTAGTGAATACAATAATATGATATTTCCCAAAAACAGAACTATTTTTGTAGAACTATTTACTATATTTATTACTGATATACTGTTATCATATCTTACATTTTACAATACAGTTACAATATCTTAGATTTTACAATGTAATTAAAATATAGTTACAATATCTTAAATTTTACAATAGAATTACAATAGAATTACAATATCTTACATTTTTCAAAATAGTTACAATATCTTAATACAATTACAATCTAGTTACAATATCTTAAATTTTACAATATAATTACAATATAGTTATAATATTTTACATTGTACAATATAGTTACAATAGTTACAATATTTTACAATAGAAACAATAGTTACAATATCCTAAATTTTACAATATAGTTATAATAGTTACAGTATCTTAAATTGTACAATAGAAACAATAGTTACAATATCTTAAATTTCAATTCAATTTTATTTGTATAGCGCTTATAACAATTGACATTGTAGCAAAGCAGCTTTACACAATCTAAAGAATCATTTAAGTTTGTACATTTTACAGTATAGTTACAGTAGTTACAATATCTCGAATATCTTGAACACCTTTTTAAACTGTGCACCATTATATTACCTAGTGCAATATGACTGAAAGTGTAATTATTGTATTGATTTTTTTTTTGTATTTTGTATTTGTTCACTGTACTGCTCCTGCTTTATGTTTGTTCACGTTTTTCTTTGCTGCTGTAATGTAGAAATTTCCCCACTGTGGCATGAATAATGGTATATCTAATCTTATCTCATTTTCTTTTATCACTCTGTTACTGTTTTCGGTCACTGTGCTAGAGAACCAAAAAAATCAAAAATATTGATTTCTAACAATCAGTTCACCTTCCTTTTCCAGGTGCCACACCCATAACCATCTCTCCTTTTGTCTTTCAGCAGATGGCACCCTCTGGTGGCCAGTCTCTGTCTCTGAGCAGCAACGTTCCTCTGCTCAACTACCAGCCGGGTCTTTACCAGCAGGCCACCATCAACATCCCGGGTCTGACACAGCAGAGCGTCCCGCTGCAGACCAGACACACACAGCTGTGCACTCAGACTGAACCCTTCCAGCAGACCCTCATCGTCTGTCCACCCACTATACAAGGTCTTACTACTACTACTTCCACACACACACACACACACACACACACACACACACCTTCGTTCCACAGCTGATCGGAAGATGAAATTGATCACCGATTGAAACTTATTACTAGTTGTTGTGTATTCAGTTTGGTGAGGAATGAATTGCTGTAAATTCAGACTCTTTACTCCAGCAGGGCTTCAGCCTTCCGGTAAGCACTCGGGATATCCGGTGCGGATGGACAATTCTGTCCCCATGGTCCCCCAGAACCAATCCGCTCAGTCCCTGCACATCCAGCCCAGCATGCTGACGCAGGTAGCACTGCAGTGTGTGTGTGTGTGTGTGTGTGTGTGTGTGTGCATTGTAAGAGAGAATGCTGTCCCTGTCTGTTTCTGTCCTCCAGTCTGTCTTGGATGTCTTTTCTTTGCATTCAACATGTTTGAACGAGGTGATTCGTGAGGGGAAAAAAACAGCGTGTGTATGTGTGTGTGATTAATTTTTAAGTAACTGGAAGATTTTTTTTTTTTGACTGTGTGAATTTATTTATATTCTTCAGTAGATATAAATTGATATAGCTTTTACAGATGACGCTGCTTGTTACTTTGTATCCAGGTTGGTTTTGAAATAGTTTATCATCACTCTAGACATCTGTGTTCCACTTCAACAAATACCGAGTTAGAAACTGATTTTTTCCCCCAAAATTGTCGTCTGTTCCCAATTCTACACACACACACACCTCCCTAGAAAAACACTTGAAGGTGTGCTTGCAACAGTCTTAGCGTCTGAGCTGCCACGGAGTCCTAACCCCTTTGTGTCCGTGCTGTCTTTACTGGAAGCCAATTAGAAGGAAAATGTTTGATTACAGCCAGCACAAAGCCTCATTCATATCAGTATCATGATTGTAGTTTTCTATAAATAAATCCACAATCACACAGTAACGCGTTTATGTCCCCAGATGTGTCTCATCACCAGCTCACTTTTTTTTTTTTTTTTTTTTTTTTTTTAAATTCCTAGCCATCAGGATACAAGAGATTAATTCCCACGGGAGATAATTTCGTTACAGAGAAACGAACACAGGCGCTTTCGTCCTTAATTGTCAGTACTACAGACATTCACGACCGCATAAATTTTAATGAATTAATAATAATTTATCCCCAAGTCCGCTCTCTTTTATGGCTCATCTCTGCACGTGTGAACTCTCACAATGGTGTGTGAGGAAAGCGATGTGGCGATTCACACACACACACACACACACACACACACACACACACACACACTCCTCTGCCCCACACGGTGTGTTCTAACCACCTCCAAACAACCCCCCTCCTCCTCCTCCTCCTTCCTCACGCCCTGTCCTCCGTCCCCTGATGCAGGGCTCCTGCACATATATACACTATACCGCTAACGACCATCACACCCATATATGGTGTCTGTACCTCTCATTCGACAGTTCCTTCACACACCTGGAGGAAACACACCAAGCACGGAGAGAGCATGCAAACTTCATGCACACAGAGCCTAGGTGGGAATCGAACCCGGACCCTGGAGGCGCAAGGCGATAGTGCTAACCACTAAGCCTTTGTGTAAACCCATTTGGAAGAAAAGCGCACATGGGTGTGATGGTCAGTTGTCCATATACTTTTGCCCCTAATTTTAAGTAGGCCCAAATTTTGCCGCCAAAACAGCTCTGACTCGACAAGGCACGGAGTTCCCTAGACCTCTCCAGAGGTGCCATCATATCTACCGTAGCAGATGCTTTAAACTGTGAGGTGGGGCTTCCATGAATCAGACTCGTTTTCCATCACAACCCACAGATGCTTGACTGGATTGAGATCTGGAGAATTTAGAAGCGAATCGGCGCCTTAAACTCCTTGTTGTGATCCTCAAACCATCCTTGAGGCATTTTTTCTGCAGTGCAGAAAACTACTACGCACAACTACGCAGCTTTGAGCGAATAATGGACAGTGGCATCATGGTAACTCTGACTGATCTACAGGTGTGGAAAGAAATGAGAGCAGGAAATGTATTTTTTCTTGACGTATCTAATGTTTTATTTTTCATTTTCAGCTAAAAGGTTCTTTTGAGCATTCCTGTCCACATAGCTGGTATGTCCTCACCTTAGTGCCTCTCACTTTGGTGGGGATGTTTAAAAAAAAAAAAAAAAAAGTTTAAATTCTTTTAATCAAAAACCTGATCATGAATCTTCTCTCATTTTGTCTTCAATCAATTTTGAGTGTTGGAGTGGGGAAAAAAAAGGCATTATTTTACTTTAGTTTGATTCGGGGTTTTTTTGTTGTTGTTCTCATCGTTAATGATGAAAACATTTTTTTTGTTCTGCGTTTTACAACTTTACTCCCCCTCCTCCCTGTCACGGTGTATTTCAGCTCTGTCCATGTGAGCAGAACTCACAAGGCACGTTGCGAGCAGATTTTTTCCCGGTGACTCTTTTTTGACCTCAGTTTAGTGCAGGAAAAATGTTTGTTTTTTTAAAGCTGTAGCTCTGTGCATGGATTCCTAGGAGCTTTTTGAAGATGCTTACCCAGTAGTCGAGCAAAAGAAACTGCCTGACTGCTCTCTATATTGCATGTGCTTGTCAGACATCCCAACTTTTTAAAGAATTGAATCATTTACAAGCTCATCCAAAACCTGAGTAACGATCGCTCGCTTCTGTGTTTGTTGTGTGTTTTTAGCAGGGCTGGCCCGCAGGCACACAGCAGATCCTCATCCCGTCGGCATGGCAACAGATGCCAGGCATGGCCATCCCTGGAACCAGTCAGCCTGTCCTTGCTGAATCTCCTATGGGCTCTATGTTGGCTGACAGTTCGAGTCAGTCCAGTGCCAACTGGAGGTCAGCGCCGTTCCCCCAAAACCAATACCTACTGTTATACACTTGTATACTCGTACTCGTAAGTGTTTAACATGTGCAGTTTCTTGTGCCATTGTGGTTCTCCATCAGGGGGCGACATGGTGGCCAGTGTGATGTCACACAGCAGGATGCTGCGCAGGGATGCCATGTGACCTCGCAGACTCTCAACACAGGAGTGGGCAACGTTCGGGCACAGCAGGGTGGGGTCAAGAGGTCAAAGGGTCGCCATGCTGAAAGTAGAGCTAGGTAACGTCTCGTATCTTTACATTTATAGGAGTCACTGTCTTTCAGTAGTTTGTGGTCAAATTGCATACGATGGATTACAGTCGACCCCCGAAATTATAAAACTATAAAATAAACTATATAAATGGCTATTTTCATAGTTTAAACCCAGAAATATGATCCCAAAACACTTAAATTTCATTTCAAACTCAGCTTAATACATCACCCTTAAAAAATAAAATAAAATAAAATGTCTTTGCTATAAGTCAGTTCTCTCTACAAGACTAAAAAATTTACACAGTATTATATTCTATATGGAAATTATTAGCAATAATATTTATGTATTGTAAAATGAGTAAATTATATTGTTCTTGATAGTTTAGCGTTAAAACACATGAAAAATCTCTATATATTTTATATATACACAAAAATAAAAATTATATATACCCGAACAATTATCAGTCAGGTTCTAAGGAAAAATCAGCGGGTCGACTGTATTCCCCTATACAGTATATGTAGTGAGAATAAATATTATATACCGAGACAAAATTTGGGATTAGAAAAGAAAGATCTGGAAAATCTAGCTGATTTTCAGCGATGTTATCACAGCTCATTAATGTTCAGATACGTACCCTACGGAGTGTGTTAAATCCTCGCGTGTCTCTGCAGGCCCACGTCCTCTGCACTACACACCAGCGGTGACCCGTCTCAGCCGATTATCATTTCAGACACGCCCAGCCCAGCCGTCAGCATCATCACCATTCCTAGTGACACCGAGGACGAAGATGACACCAAAGTTCCGCCCACAAGGTGATTGGCATGTAATGACCCGCCTCATGACGGTGGTTCATTCTGCAGTGTTTTTTCTTCGATACCCTCAAACAAGTCTCAAGTACAACGTACGAATCACATCAAATCCCAAACGTCAGTACGAGCGAAGTAAGACTGATCAGTTTCTTAGGAGCACTGAAGGACAAAAGTTATATAGGTGGAACATTTATTTAGAAACAATACAGATGCACTTGCTAGCAGCTCACAGACCATAAGGTAGTTGTAACAATGTATTTTTAGGCAATTATTTGTTGTAGGCAGACATTTAGTATGAAATGGATGTTAAGATATAATTCTGCATTCAGTAATTGCTTTTTTAATTATATTTAAAAATAAATATGTAAGATATTTTTGAAAAATCCAGGAAAACCAGTATAACTGTTTCGGGGGGCTAAATCCTAATCCTGTAGACGGACATTAGTTCTCATGAAAATACAATTTTGCGGTCCTGCACCCAAACAGCAGACTTTCTGCGAGAGCTGCAAAAAAATCCACCTCAGCAGCAGTTAACCCGATTTCACATCTCATTAAAGCCTGCATTATCGATGGGCGTGCCTCCTCTGTGCCCACTGTTTCCTCCTCTCCCACCTCGAAAACTGAGCGGAAAATCCGGTGCGTCAGCTACCCTGACACGCCGTGTGCTACTTCTAAGAGGAATCTTATAGACTGGAAATTTTGTGAGCCTGAAATGATGATTGTCATGTCATGTCTTTAGAGAAAGACCCTTATGTGTCATTCTTTCGCCCCCCCCCAAAAAAAATAGATGATTATAAAATCTGTCTAACAAACTGCTTTGCGATTTTCTCTCAGCTGCAGCGTGAACCAGCGCGCGAACGTCATCAGCTGCGTGACGGTCCACGACTCTCAGGACTCGGACTCGTCCACCTGCAGCCCCCTCAGTCCTAAACGCTTGCCCAACTTTGCGGAGAGCAGCGGACAAGGCTCCAAGTCTTTGGCTGTGGTCATGCCCTCACTGAAGACTCAGCCCTGGGACGGGGCGGCCAACGGTACGTCATCACTCCACAGTAATCCTGATAAATATGTCTTGGTCTTCTTCATGTTCTTATGATGTTTTTTTTTCCCCCTTAAATTTGTTTATGTCTTAGAGCAAAACAGCACAACATCCGGAAAATCGAAGAAGACATCAGCTCTACAGTCGTCCCACTCAGGATTGTCCAGCAGCGAGCGGCATCAGAGGACAGTGACCACCAAGTCCCAGCCTCTCAACCTGAGTCAGGTAGAGACACGCCTCCTGCCCCAGATTAAGCCTTCACTCTGAGAAGAAGTATTTGCCGCTTCCTGATTTTTTTTTTTTTTTTTTTTTAAATAGCTTTTTTGCATATTTGTCCCACTTAAATAATTCAGATCATCAAACTAATTTTAATATTATACAAAGATACTAAAAGTAAATATAAAATGTTGGTTATAAATGATGATTTTATTTCTTAAGGGGGAAAAGTAAACATATGAAAAAAGTAATCGCCCCCTTGGTAGCAACAACCGCAATCAAGCGTTTCCGATAACCGACATCGAGTCTTTCACATCGCAGAAATTTTGACCCACTCTCTCTTTTTTTTTTTTTTTTTTTTTTTTGGCATAATTGATTTAATTCAGTCACACTGGAGAGTTTTCTAGCATTATACAGAGCCTCAGCATCTCAACTGCATTTAATATTTAATTTTTTCAGCTATTTTTTACATTTTTTTTTCAATTCCTCCCCGTCACTAGGGGGCTCCCAAATTAAGGCTACTACTACCAGTCAGTTAGGGAGTGCTGAAGACTATCACGCGTTTCCTCCAAAACGCATCTTTTTGAACTGCTCACAATCGCTCGCGTAACGCACTCGGAGAACAGTGCTATCCGCCCCTTCCGCTTGCGTGAGCTCACAGATTGTCCGTAGAGCCGCGATTAATGTGAGAGGACTATGTGCCTCCCACCCCCCCCGAAAGAGCTCAGCCAGTCAGCTTTTTCTAACACTTTCGAATCGAACCAGCGATCTCCAGATGATAGAATGAGCGCTTTACCACTGCGCCATTTTGGGGGGCATTAATTTGGTTTTTCACGTAGTTTGCATACTGTTTCACACAAGTTTGGACCTAGTTGGGTTTGGATAGCTTTTTCCCCCTTAATAAATTAAATCTTTATTTAAATGATGTTCTCAGTGATAGGATTCTTACCTGCCATGCGGAAGGCTTGGGTTCGATTCCCGGCCACTGGATGCAGTGGAAGTCCCGGATAAATCCAGTGTAAAACCCGAGCCAAGTTGTTGTGCGGATCGGATGGTCCGTTGTGGCGACACCTTGACAAGAACAGCTGAAAGACTAACAACATAACATAATTTAAAAACTGCATTTTGTATTTACTCTGGTTCACCTTTGCGTGTTGTTAAAATTTGTTTGATGATCTGAATCAGTTAAGTGTGATAAATAAATATGCAAAAAAAAAAACAGGGATTTAGTACAATGCTATATATTGTGTCTGATTTAGTCATTCTTTAGTGAAGTTCTGGTAAATGTTTCGTGTAAGCCAAACCGAACCAAAGCTAAATTTGATGGTACAGGCAGAGTGTAAGTGTTTATAGTCTATAGAGAATAAAGTTAATGATTGTAAAACCCCTTTACGGTTTTACATTTTACAGACATTAGTCTGATAATAGTAGCCGTTATCCTCTATACGAATTTGGGTATTAAAACGGAGAAGTGTGCACGGCTGGCTGAGGGTAAAGTAGGTCACTGATGAGAGCAGCAGCTCAGACATAACGTTCAGGCTGTTCTTCTGGATCTTGTTTGTTTGTTACTCAAAAGAGCACATGAATAGATTTCGTGCTTGTTTTTTTTTTTTTTTTCTCCAATGTTGCTTTTTATAGTGTGTTTTTGGAAGATCATGTTCTAGTGAGCAGAGTGCGCTTTTGTAACAGAGCAATGATGTAATCTTAAAAAATAAAAATCGGCTTGTATAATCAGTAGCCACCGATGCTGCTCCTGACAAAAAAAAACTCTCGTACACCGAGACGCAGTTTCTTCAGAACTAGATGGTTGAATCCAGTAAACAAGGCGACGCAGGGGACGCAGCACTTTTCCCCAACAGCCTGTGTTTCGCTTTGAAAGAGAGAGAATTCTTTAACAGTACAACATGCGATCTTTCAGATTAAAAGACACCCCGTGCACATGCTGTTTTTTTGAGCAACGCTACCACTAAAGCTCTCTACTCCGTATCTCCGTCTCTGCTGTGCTGACAATACTCCCGCGCCACTTTAGTATCTCGATAGTGTTTGTACTACGGCGGACTCCCTCTCCTGATCAAGCGAGCTGATAAATTGTGCGCATCATCAAAAACCCGACATCATGTAAAGCTTTTCTGCGAGTTTCCTTGTGAAAAAACAAAAAGCACTCGGGTGCAGCACTCAGCATCTTTTTAAGCAGATACGCGTCTCATCTTCTTCGTCTCCTTGTGTCCGTCAGGTCCAGCAGCCCGGGATGTCTTCACACGACAGGTCAGGGGGCGGGTCCCTGAGACGTCAACCCACTTATCCTCCCGCGGGCCCGTCGCACTCCTACAGGCTGCACGAGGCTTCGCTCTTCAGCTCCGCCCCTAACCTTTACGCCTACCCCGCGTCGGCCGCCCTCGCCTCGGTGTCGCAGGCCGTGGATCAGCTTCACAACTCCGCCGGCGCGTCCTCCTCCTCCGCCTCCTCGTCCTCGTCATCCTCCATCAGGCACACGCGTGCGGCCGGGCCTTACTCCGCCTCTCTGAGTCTGCTGCAGAAGAGCAGCGCCATGGGGCTGATGGGTCAAGCAGCCGCCTCGCACTGCCCGCAGCAGCAGCTCCCCGGGCAGCCGTACCCTCTCGGGCAGAGGAAACTCGCCCAGTACCCTTACCTGTGAGACACACCAACCACACCGCAGAACAAACCCTGATTATTATTGTTGCTTTTCTTTGATCATTATTTAAAAAAAAAAAAAAAAACGAGTTTAGTTTTTATGTAGTAATGTTTGTTTTAATGCAGCTCATGTTAAACCATATACTGTCTGATCTAATGTGTAGGTGACATCAGTTTACATTTTGTTCTTGAAGTTTAGTGGAAGGTATGACTGTATAAATAATAATAATAATAATACTGTTCTGTAGCACTATTAGCGGTGTTCAAAACACGTTCTCTCTTTCCTTTTTATCATCCTCTTATTGAACAGATATTATCATTAACTCCACCCCTTATTTGAACAGGATTAGTTTCTCTGTAATACATTGTACTGAAGTCCAGAACGCAGTGAGATATACAGAACTGAAACAGAAAGACGAACAATATCAACTTAGTTGTCATCTGTGAGTTTATTTCTCCTGAACATGCACCACATCTGTAGATCAGTGGTTAAGGCATTGGACCACGGTTCAGAAGATCCCAGGTTTAAATCCCACCACCCCAAAGTTGTCCCTGTTAGCGCCCTCAAATGCGCGAATCTATAATGAGTGAAAAATGGGTAAGGGCGTCTGCCGAATGCCGTACTGTAAATGTATAACGGTAATGATGAGATGATATCTGTCTTATGAAACTCCTCAAATGATCAGAGCAGGTTGGTCTGTATGTCCTGTAACGTCCTCAAGTGCAAGGACGAAAACAAAATCACAGAGCAGCTCCTGTAACTGTAAACTGATCCTGTCCGAATAGGTGTTTTTTTTTCCTTCTTCCTCCTGTTTTATCGTAGCCTTTGTGAATTAATCATTTTTAATTAAATTTTTTTGTTCACTGTTTTATTTACAGGTGCCTTTGATTATAATAGCACTTATGTTTTAATACATTATTTATGTGTTTGTCATTATGTTGTTTTATATATATATGTGTGTGTGTGTGTGTGTGTGTGTGTGTGTGTTTTAACGCCTATCGTGCTGACAGTTGCATGTTGTTTATGTAGAGTCCTAGGCACTACATAGTAAGATGTTTTTAGGCTGCATCAGCAAAATGATCAAATAAGAAAGAGATTGGATTGGATGAGGCGTTTATATAAAGTGTGCGGTGTGCAGCCGTCGATGCAGAGAGCACTTAAAAAGAAAAAAAGAAGAAGGGTTAACTTGGATGTGTACGCTCATAAACTCGTGCCTAGTACAGTTGTGCGTTTGATCCCGAGTCTGCTTTTCACAAGCTTCTTATTAGTGAACGTTCGATCTAACTAGAAGATCGTGAATCGCTGCTTTTAGGCTGGTCGCGTGTTCGTTTAGAATAAATCAGACTTGTGCAATTTGTGGATGTTTCTACTCTTCTGTTAGAACGTGGAGTGTGAAGTTGACCAAACTATGGCTATGTCCTGATAAATATATACATATTGTATATGCACAATAAACATTTTCAGTGTACATTGAACGATTTTGTGTGGGAGCTTGTGTTGTTTTGTTTTATTTATATATTATTTATATATATATACTAAATGAAAACTGAAGATTTATTCATGTTCTTGTAGGAAGCTTATTTTGTAGACTTTTGTTAAATTTGTATTATTCTTTTATGTTGGGAAGCTGCTCACATACCAGTGAATTAAAAAAAACATTAAAATTCCTGAGTGAACGTTTAAAACTATCTCAAACTGCCTGGCCAAAAAAAAAAAAAAGATCTCCATTTCAGACAGGTATTTATCAAAGAAAACATCAAATGAGATTAACACATTATTAAAACCTGGATAAATAGTAATAAAAAATACACACACGCACAATGTGATGAGAATTCACAGGATTGAGACTGAACAGCTGTGTCCAAGTGACCACTTGTTAGTGAGACTTATCAAAATAAAAGTCTCCTTATTTTCTAGGGAGCATAAACATTGGACTTAATGGAGTAATGGAAAAAGGTCATGTGGTCTGATGAGTCCATATTGATCCTGTCCAGTGATGGGCGTGTCAGGGGAGGGAAGCGCATGAAGCGATGCACCCATCATGCATAGTGTCCACTGTACAAGCCTCTAGAGACAGTGTTATGATCTGGGGTTGCTTCAGTTGCTCAGGTCTAGACTGAATAAAATGAAGTCAGCCGACGACCTGAATGTACTGTACGACCTGATCATGGAGTTTCTCTTCCCTGATGGAACGGAAACAGATTGTGAAAGAGTGGTTGTGCGAGTGTGAGGAATCATTTTCACACATGAACTGGACACCAGATTGTGTGCTGTAACCCACGCGAAAGGTGATTTGAATGAAATCTTAGTGCATGTCTTGTTTTTTAACTTTAATATAGCTTGATTTTCACTGACCCCGTGAGCAACTGAAGCTGTGTGAGAGGCATCTGGAGAGAAACGACACCACAGCGTGTAGAAACAAGGACACGACACAAGACTAGACAGGGATGTCGGTGTCTTTAAATCACAAAATAGTCACAGATACAGATTTTTAAGACAAATCTAGTTGTACTATTTTAGTAAAGAGTAAAAGTCTTAAATCATCAGAACTCGGTTTTTCCTGTTATTCATTAGGTTTAAAACTGTTTCATGATCATGTTAATATTTCTAGTCTTTTTATTATTATTTCTAGTATTCGAATCTGATAGTCCGTTATTGATTGTAACCTTAATGCCGTATGAGCTCGAAAGGTTTTGAAAGCACTATTAAAGACTACCTAAAGGCCTTAAAGACTACTTGACGAGGACACCGAGTGAGGACTGAGTTGAGGGACATGGAGGCGCCCGTCCAAATCACACCCTCGCCTCCAACAGAGACGGACTGCTCATCCATCCAGCTGGAGTCCCCTCTATCTATCCACCGCTACATGTGCTCAGTTTGTTCATCAGGCTCTTATTCATTGCACCAAATTAAACAGAACGCTTCACAAAAAACCAGAACGCTTCCTTTAAAGATGTTTCAGCCTAGGATTGATTTTTAGGATTCACAATACGTGTAAAATGGCTGAATGTTTAAAATAGTAATTTAGTTAAAGTGTGACAAATCCCCTTAAATTATAGTATTTTTAATTTAATATGCATGTTTTTTTTTCATAAGTGGTTGTGAAAGGTACGAGAAAAGTAAGTACACAAGTAAACAGTAACAGATCCTGCGTAGAGAAGATGTAAAGCGGCTCCGAACAGATTTTAATCAAAGCAGAGTTCAGACGGGACAGCGGTTTGAAAGATAGCGATCGTGATGCTCATGCACTTGGCATACATCAAAAAACAACAACAACAAAAAACAACACCTTTTTTCAAATGTCTAAAAGAATTTTGTGTGTTATTTCAAGTATATGTGAAAAATGTTGAGGGTAAGAAATTTGATAAGATAAGCCAAATGCGTCTTTAAAGATTTCTTAATCGTTGTCTCGGGTAGTTTTTCTTTGCAACTGTTGTCTGTTTAACGTAGAGATTTAAATCTTCATCTAGATTTATGTAAAGTTTCTTTCTGACAATATTCTCTCTGACAAACAGGAGACCAGGATCCCATCACAGAAGACTTTGGGCACAAGGCAAGGGTACGCTACGAGCAATTTAGGAACGCCAATTAGTCAAAACTGTACTGTGGGAGGAAACATTTCAATCATTTCAATCCTCAACCTGGAAGGCTTCGAAATTAAATCATCTTCAAAGCTCTTCATTTTGTGCCTTGAGCCAACGACAATCATACACGTATTCGCTCGCCTGCCTTTACATGCATATGAGTTTCAGTAGCATTCGATTTTCAATCGCTAGGGTTTGATACAGTATGATGCGCGGTCATGTTGGAACAGGAAGGGGCCGTCCCCAAATGAAATTGTCCAAAATGTCTTGGTATGCTGAAGCAGTAACAGTTCCTTTCGCTTTGCTTCCTTCCTTTCACCAGTGCACAAAGCAAGGTCCAGACTCCTGATCTCAACCCGATAGAACACCTTTATGATGAATTCGAGCGGAGACTGCGAGACAGGCCTTCTCGCCCGACATCAGTGCTGAAGAATGGTCAAAAATTCCCGTAAACACACTCCTAAACCTTGTGGACAGCCTTCACAAAAGAGTTAAAGCTGTTATAGCTGCAAAGGGGGCGGGGCCAACATCATATTAAACCCTATGGATTAAGAATTGGATGTTTCTCAAAAGTTCATATGCACTCGAAACCGGGCGAGCGAATACTTTTGGCTCTATAGTGTATATTTCATTTTCTTGTATAAACGATGGTTCAGAAACCCTTACGTTAAAGATTTGGTCGTCTTTTCAGGCGTGTAAGTGATTACAGTATAATCAAAATGGCTTTGTTTGGTTCCTGAGGGGGGGTTTAGTTCTGCCACCGCCACCCTGCAGAGTCTAATCTAATCTAATCTAATCTAAGCTCATGCATGTTGTCTAGTACTGAGCGCTTCATTATCCTGATCAGGTTTGGAATGAAACATTGCAGAGAGATTTCCAGTAACAGGTCTGCATCTGTAAATAGAGTTAATATCACAGCGTTAATTAAATTCACATGTGTACGTAGGATGAGGTAACAGTACCGGTATAATGTGGACTGTACTTTTTTTTTTTTTTTAAGAATATCAATTCCTAGATGAGTGTTTATCATTGTATAATCTACACAATAACCCAAACGGGTACTTTATTTTTATTTTATTATTATTCTTTTTTTATTCCGTCAGTGATTAAACGTCTGCCCGGATGACTCCGACTTTTCTAATGCATCACAGCGATAGCGCGATTTCACGAGAAGGTTGTGGTGTTGCACCGGACCGCATTAACGACCCACTGAATTGGCCTATAAAAGCCATTATAGAGCTCATTATTGCTGGAAATGAGAGTAGTTTACTGAAAGCAATCAGAAAGTAAAACAGGGTCGGAGTCACTGCGGGGAGTTCGTGTGGCCGTGACCTCTATATCATGTCAGCCCAAATCGAATCGGCTTTTATTCCTATTAGTTCAGCTTTTAATTTTGTACTTTTATAGATATATGTTTTAAATGATGTATGTGATACTTTCATTTATATTCTGGAACTTGTTTAAATGTGCTAGTAGAGATGAGATCTTGTCTTTTTAAGACTTTGGGTTGTGATATGTACAATCCTGAGTTCATGTTTCTGCCAAAAGTATGTGGCCACCTGGCGATCGCACCCATACTGTAGGTGCGTGTTGAACAAGCCGTATCGGTAAGTTATTCCCCTTTTGCTCTTGTAATAATCTCCAGCCTATGTGGAAAGGCTTTCCTCTAGATTTTGGATTGTAACTCTGGGGGGTTTGTGTACGTTCAGCTGTAAGAGCATTACAGAGCTCAGGTCCCTAAGTGTATTTGGTGTTCTCAAGGGTTCTGTGGTTTCTTCTTACCTCACATGTTCCCAAGATTCACCATGAGCCTGATCAAAGTGATTACTGAGTACAAGTGGATGAATCAAAACGTTTTGTGTGCTAACTAGAGAACCTAAGTGCTCTCTTTCTCTCTCTCTCTCTTGTGCTCCTGAGCTCCCAGCGATCCAGACGCCCTCCAGCCTCCGGACCTGTCTGACTGGTCCTGGTGCCCGGCTCCTGGTTGGAGGTCTGTGGTCTGATTTTGGATGCGTGTGGTGACCAGGGACGCTTCCACTTGACCATGAAGATGCTCCTCATGGACTCGGCTGATGGAGACAGGTGTTCTCTGATAGCTTGTGACTATTCCTACAAACAGTTTTGTACCTGAGCCTACAATAAAGAAAGTGGACTCCATATTAACTTCATACTAACATACTCTTGTTATACTGAACTTTCACGTTCCTAAACACACCCCTCCACCCCTCCACCCTTACACACTTACTTATGGACGTTTGTTTTTTGCACTCATTCTGGATATTCTAGACATTCATGGTCACCATGGACACTTGGGGACATTGCACACCTGCGCATTCATGCACATTTGCGGCACTCCGCGGACATTTCTATTTAAATCCCATTTCATCTCCACGCTAAAGTTTCCTATATTTTTCTATATTTGTACAGAGAAAAATCTTTTTTTCCCTTATTTGTACAGCTAGGTTTTCTGATATTTTATATTTAGTTTTATTTTCTATTCTTATTCTTATTTCCATATTCCCATATTTAATTCCTATTATTAATCTTTTTTAAGCCTGTAAAACCTTTTTTAACCTTTTTTGTTAATCCTGTAAAACTGCTTTGTGACAGTGACCCTTGTTAAATCAGACTTTGATGGAATCATGTACAGGACCATGGTGGACTGGTGGGAAGTAATACACCAGATGTAAAGCACTGTACGAAAGCATGAAGCAATGCTAGAGCTGATTTCTTTCTAGTCCAGACTGTAGATTCATACTAGTCTTTGAATGAGCGTTGTGACACACCTATTAGATTTGCATGGTCTCGGTTTGCACAGCTATTTTTACGCTTCTACCATCATCACCGCCGTCGCCTTGGGGCAGCTTATTAATAATCTGAACGCGAATCCAAAATGTATGTGTGTATTTGTTAAAAGCAGTACAGAAATTGAATTCCCTTCACCTTTGGGGTTAATGAGCTCCACCATTTCCACCTGCTGCAATTTGTAACTATTAAGATAGAAATGTAAGCAAGCATTGTCCAGAACATCCATTTCTCAATTTAATCTACCTTTAACGATCCATTTGTTAAAAAGAAAGTCTTTGC
>JAOVVA010000019.1:18546857-18561765 GCA_028565275.1 Leiocassis micropogon
CCAACTTTTTTGGAATGTGTAGCTCTCATGAAATCCAAAATGAGCCAATATTTGGCATGACATTTCAAAATGTCTCAATTTCAACAGTTGATATGTCATCTATCATGTATTCTGAATAAAATATTGAAATTTGAAACTTCCACATCATTGCACTCTGTTTTTATTCACAATTTGTACAGTGTCCCAACTTTTTTGGAATCGGGTTTGTATTGAGTGGTCTGAGTGATCCTACAACAAATGCATCTGGACCTCTTTCAAGTCTATGTTTGTACTGTAGCTGTCTGCCATTCAAGAAGAATGTGAATACAGTACCAGGCATGAATGGGGCTGTTCAGAGTGCAAGTGTTCTACCAGTGTTGAGGTCCACAGGGTACAAGAAGACAGTTCTGTTTACAAAATCCTGCTATTGATAACCTGCTAATAATATGACACTTTCCCCCTCGTATTGTAAATCAATGGTACTGTTTATTGATTTGTAAATATAGTGGAGCCATAAAATTAACACTGCTATACAGCAGGGATCTTCAACTTCAATCCTGGAGGGCCATTGTCCAGCACAGTTTATGGTTCACCAACACCTAATTTCACACACTAAGCCTAGTATTACTTTAAGCAGCTGTGTTTGAGCTCACCAATCTGTGCTGGACAGTGGCCCTCCAGGGCTAAAGATTGCTAAAGATCGCTATATGTTGTGTTCCTTACAGTATACAACATATACTGTATCTTTCCATGGTGGTTCTCAGTCCAGGTCCTGAAACAGCCCCCTGTCCAGCATCACACCCACTTCAAGATGGTTAATTGGCTGATTAGTTCAATCAGGAATACAAGGAGCTGAGAAAACACAAAAATGTGCAGGGCAAAGGCTGAGAACTATTGACCTATAGTGCAAGACTGGCTAATAAGAATAATAATTTTACTTCTGACTATGCTGCACACACAATATATTTCCACAATTCTTTTAAATAAAAAAAAAAAATCTGATTCCATTACTGACAAAGAGGGTCAGATGCAGAGATGCCATAAATAACCCATGTAAGGAAAGTCCTATTTTTGAGTGTTGATTCGATATTTTAGCATCTGAAAATGTGATGAATTGAATTATTAATAATTAACTCTAAATAAAACACCTAGTGTTCATTCATTGGGTACCGCAAGTGTTTCAGAGTACCTAATACATGCAGTAGGCATCAACAAAAGAAAAGAAAAAAAAAGTAAAGAGACAAAAAAAGGTCTGATGGCAGAGACTAGACTAAGCCAGTGTAAGGAGGAGGAGTTTATGCTCCAGAATACCTTGGTAACAAGCTACCTCAGCATCTGGGAAGGGACTAGTGGGTGGATATCACAGGTTGCAAACCACATTCACACTGATAAATCAAGTTCAAAGCTGCTGTATGGATATAAAAAGGAAGTAGACCGTCTACTGATTTTGCTGTCTTGATTAGCTGCTCTTAGATTTTTTTTTTCTCATTTGCTGATTAGTTTTTCCATGACTCCTCCCCTTTGCTTCACCAGTATTTTATTGGCTTTCGTCCCTTGAAATGGTGTGCCCGCCTCTTCCAACAGCACATCATCGCCTATCTCTCTTTCCAGTGAGAGAGGGAGAGAGAGAGAGAAAGAAGGAGGAGAGGGAGGGAGAGAAAAAAAAGACAGGGAGGGGGGAATTTCTGTGGAAAGCAGAGGCTGCGTGCTGTCTGGCTGTTGACAAGGGCAGGCAGGCAGGCAGAGGGAGAGGAAAGAGATGGAGAGAGGAGTGAGGTTTTCCAGCTCTCATCGGTGGAGAGTAGGAACTATGAAAGGCATCTAGCACAGGGGTTTAAGGAATTCCTGTGCTCAAGGCAGATGACTGTTCTAAGACTTTTTTTGGCACGAGGACGCCAAGGATGTACGTTTATTTTGTGCACCAGGTACCTGACACTGAAGTCTGTTGTATTGATATTCATGCTGTCTGACGTGCATGTCAGAAATCTCTGATCACAGTAACCATAATGGATAGGATGTACGTGGAGCCTGGAATTGTTCTTCATGGATTAACCCTAAGCTTCTCGCTCTGATCCATGTGTCAGGTAGTCTTCTTGATTGCTTCCCCTTTCTTTATCTCTCCTGTTTGTTTGGCAACATCCATCCTGTGGTGTTTGGCTGCAAACAACATGCTTTAATCTACAGGCAAAAACAAGATGTAATTTTCCTATCACATTAGATGTCCATGTGTCATTTGTGGGAAGGTTACGGAGGTTGTGCTTGCAGTGTTCCAGCGTGCTCAAATGTCTTAAAACTGCAGAACAGCCCCAATCACAAGAAAATAAATGTTTTTATTCACTTCGAAGATCTAGAACCTAACAAGCACAAAGGGCACAAGTAGCAATTTGGCCTGTCCACAGGAAGAAACCACAATTTAATGCTCATTAAAATGTGCTTGAATCTTTTTGTCAGTGGGAATCAAAACAGAGTTTCTGATCACTATAGATCGTTTTGATCTATGTCTGTGTCTATGTGTTTACCCGACTTGAACCTCATGGAGCAAACCGGTGTATCACAGCATAAAACCACATACCTCATCTCCCTAACCTTGGTGAAGGTGGAGACGACTGAGGATCATGGGATGGAAAAGGCCAAGCAAAGTGTGGAGGGGGCCACAAGTCAGGCCGGAGAAGAACAAATATCTTCGAACGCAGACTCCGAGCCAGAAGCAAGGAATGGTACCCAGCGCAAAACAGAACAGGAAATACTTCCAAGCCCCAGGGACCATAAAGCACTTTTTACAGATGGTGCACAACCCTGTGACAGGCAAAAATCAATAACCTCATCCACTGCAGAAAACAGTGGGGCAAGCATAGCCACGGGAGCATCTCCTACATCTATACCCAAGGATGCAGCTGAACCAACCCAACCCCCAGCCACAAGCGATGGTGTAGGACGTGTTAACAAGCGACCTGTTTCCCTTTTAAAGACACACAGTGGTGCTGTCAGTAGTCGTGAACTAAGGGAAGCCAGAGACAGCATCCATGCTTCCTCTAAAAGCCTGGATCGTAAGGACAGTAGGACCAGGATCCAGTCCCCTGCCAGCCCGGCTCCCAACACATTTAGAGCCTCCTGGGCTATGTGTGAGGCCAAACCCAATCAGGAAGATCAGAAAAGTGGCGCTAGGGTTAAAATGTCTACAGAAGCTGTGATAGCCATGCGGACCCAAAGCCCAAGAGCAGAGAGGCTGAAGTCAGGGTCTACCTCTCTTCCAGCTCCTGTCAGTGTGGTCTCCAAGCCCCAGCGCAAAGGAAAGAGTCGCACCCTGGACAACAGCGACCTGAACTGCCTGTCCGAGGACCTTCTGAAAGGAAAAGGTGGTCAAATGACATCAGACATCAGGGCAGGTCAGTTGCAGGGGACCTCGACCCGTGACCGCAAAATGCTCAGATTTATTAGTGGCATTTTTGCCAAGAGCACCCAAGTCCCATCCAGCGCTGTTATGGTACCCCAAGTTCCTAGCTCCTTACAGAGAGAATCCAGTGAGGATGAAGGTAGGAAAGCACCACCTCCATGTCCATTAATGTTTTCGACTCTAGCAAATCTTTCAAACATGTGCACGCAAAAACTCAGGCTTAGTGCATGCTCGTGCACATGTCCTAGTACAGGACACTTCAGATTCTTACCCTTCCATGTTTAACAATTTATCTTTTCCATGCAGTGTTGCCAACTCCTCAGTAAGGAAAGTAGTCATTGGTCAATGTTTTTTTTGTTTTTTTTTTAAGAAATAGTTTAAAAAAAAAAAACTAAAACAAAAATTTTTAATGTCACCATTCCAACCCTCCTCCTGCTGCGGCAAGTTGAGAAGTCTAAGAATGGTACGGTACGGACACATCAAAGTCTCCAAAAGTCTCCAGTAACACCAGAAAAAGTCACCAGATTTGTTGTTAGTCGCTTTTTTAAAAATGTGTCGCTAGAGAGGTCTGAATACTCGCTAAATATAGCTAAGTTGGCAACACTGCTTCCATATCATTGGTATAGGTACAAATGCTTGGCATGGGCAGGACCCAACAAATTTAAAGATTAACTTGCTATATTTATTATTTGTATGTATGATACAGTTCATTAGTAAATATGAGTTCTTTGAATTTAAACTCATGAAATATTAAACTTCTTATATTCAATAAATTTTAATAGACAGGAGCTGTGGCAGTAGTTAAAGATATCTAAGTCTTTTCCATGTTATTGCTTAACCCATTGGTCTTGTGCTTTATTTTGAACAAATGGACTAGCAAATCCATTTGAATTTCGTAATACATATTCCAAGGACTAACGTGTCCTAATCCTATCTTTGATGTTCCACCCACTGCCTGTTCTCATTCCAAATAGTACTGAGGTGGCTTCTACTCTTTTCAGACTGCAAGCTCCAGTTTCATACTGTATGCAGCCTAATCATTTGTTACTCCCTGATGTATCCTTGCTTGTTTATTAACCTTTTTTTTTTCTTTTAGAATAAAATTTTGAAATGATTGAACCTTGAAGATCAGAATTTTTTGAACATCAGTGAAAAATGTGATTTATATTTAGTAGATGCCTTTGGCTATACTGTTAAAATCAGGGGTATAAAATTATATAAATTAGTATAAATTAAAATGATTATGTACTTGCAAGCTTTTTGAGAGTGTTAATGATCACATAGTTGAATATGTGAATAACAAATAGGCATCTTTGGCCCATGCCCCCAACTTTTCTGATGCAATATTTTTTTTTTACGTGAGACTGTAAAATCGTGTCAGATAAGAACAAAGAATTTGACTATTATTGTGAAATTCATGACTCAGTAAATATGGATCCGTGTTACGTGCGTGGTCCGTGAACTGTGTGCACTGACATGTGTGTGTAAGTGTGTGTCTGTGTGTAAACTCAACGCATGCGTGCACAAAAATATTTACGTATGTGTCCTTCGGGCAAGCTGACAGAGCAGCTGGAGGTGGGGTTGTCATGGCAACAGGCAGACGGAGCTGCCTGTTGTATGGCTGCATGATGCTACTGAGAGAGTCCCCAGCCCAATGAATGAGAAAGAACAGGGCTGTATGGGTGTGTGTGTGTGTGTGTGTGTGTGCGTGCGTGTGTGTGTTGCAAGGGACTCTTTTGAAAAGCGTCCAAAAAAGAGGGGAAATAAAAAATGCAGGCTTTAGAATGTGACACATAAAGCATCCTTTTTCATCCAGGCGCTCCGGATACACGGCCGTATATAGAGGGCTTGGTATCTGCATAAGGGTCTTACTGTCTGGCCCTGTCTCATAATGCCCTCACAGAACCATGCTTAATTTGAGAGGGTGGGTGTTTGAGGAGGGGACATTTTCTTTATGTAGAGGATTGGTGTTTCACAGAGGAAGTGTGAGATAGTGGGTTTAGTAATCTCTCTTTATCGCAACCGTTTGCCCAGCAGAGACCAGACAGTGCATAATAGCTTGAATCACCTCACTTGCTGTGTATGTCATAAACTATAATGCCATGACACAAAGCATTTCAGTTGCCTTTTTACACATCCAAAGAATGCCAGTGTTGGGCATTAATCGATGAGATGAGCACAAGGAAGATAGAATTCTTTATCAGTCACTGGAGACAGTGAAAAAGCTGAGGTAGACTACACAGAGAATGAGAGAGACTGTAGACTAAAAGCTGTTACTCATTTGCCCAAACACCCCCTCAAAAAAACATCTTCTTCTTTTTTATATTTGCATTTACAAGTTATAGACATCTTACCTTAGATAACACCCCCAGCTATTTTTGAAACTGTATGACATTTAAAATCAAAGAACATTACGTTTCGTGAAAAACTGTGTATTCTAAGGGCATTCAATAATTCAAATAGATTTTTTCCTTCTTGTACACAACAATACACTGTATGGTTCATTAGGTTTCTTGTTTAAAAATTTTTTTTTAAGAGAATATTTCCTTTCTCGTGTTTGTATTGAAATGTAACTTTCGTTAAGACACCGAACATGTTGCTTAAAATATGTTGCACTGTGGTTTCAGTACACTCAGACATCCTGCTATTTCTCACACTGCGTATTACGTTATCAAGTATGCCACTTACTGTTTTCAGTATATTTTAGACTCTATGTCTTTCATTTTGTCTGCAGCTTCCTGTGCTAACAGTCAGGAATGGACCTTAAATCGTTCTATACCAGAGCTGAGATTGGTAAGATTTTATAATCATCACTGTAACACTGCTGTGGTTTTTATAACACTGTTGCTGTGTGTGTGTAAAAAGTAATTAAAAGCTTTTTAGAAGGATTTTAAAGAGACACTCAAGGATAGTTCAGTTTTATTAAGCAAGAAAAATACACTGCCTGGCCAAAAAAAAAAAAAAAAAAAGTCACCATTTTAGAAGGGTTAAATTATTGAGCTGTATCAAGTAAAGAAATGACTGTAACTGGATTAAGAACCCTTTAACACTTCTTTTAAAACCTGGAAGGATATCACTGAACCAGCAACTTTGTGGAACAAATGGGGTTGGAAAAAAAACATGAATGAAGATCACTTAAATGCTTGATGCTTGAAGAAAAAAAATCAACACAAAAAAAATATAAGAGCTATGTTTAATGAGTGTGTGAGGGTAAGAAGGGAGGTTCATTAAGCGACCCACCCACCATGCATAGTACCCACTGATGACCTGAAAGTACTGAATGACCAGGATCATCTATGGAGTTTTTTTTTCCTGATGGCAAAGGAGTATTCCAGCAAATTTTGAAAGAGTGGTTATGGGTGCATGATGAATCGTTTTTTAACGCATGAACTAAAGGTGACTGAATAAAATCTTGGTGTGCAACTTTTTTGGCCAGCCGGTGTATTATTTCTGTGTGCTGTCTCTGGTACTGATAACTCAAAAGAAAAAAAAATATTATAATTGTGTGTTTTGTTAACCACGAACACTCTTAGTTGATCTGGATTATCTTTCATGTAGGGGGTGCTGGGTAGCATGCGGAGTGGAAAGTCTGCCCTGGTAAACAGGTTTATCACAGGAAGCTATCTTCCCCTTGAGTCACATGAAGGTAAGGACATACTGATTGGTCTACCAACCTACCGACTACGTAAAAAAAACCAGTTATGGTTAGCTAGGGTTTAGGTTGTTGTTGTTGTTTTTTGTGTGCATGTGATTGTCTGATTCTCTGCATTATTAGATCATTATTAAGTAATGATCTAAAAAAAAAAAAAAAAAACCTATACACTTGTCCCTATGTATGGTTTCACCAATCTTAAGTTGCTGCAAATGGGTCAATTTATAAGTTGTTATTAGCATGTAGGAAACATGCTCTCAGGTTTAAAAACTGATAATAGGTAGATACTTTAAATTGCCCCTAGGTAGGAAGATGTAACATTCTCTCCACTATCCAGGATGTATTTACATCTCAGGCCCAGTGTTTTTCGAGATTTCTCTTGGTAACAAAATTATGACATTCCCAAACCTATGACAACACCAGTTATTGGATCAAAAAACAAATCTTCTATTGGCACAGAAGAGTGCAGAACAGTCTGAAGTTCAGGATGTTGAAGACTTCTGAATCAGCACTGGCACATTGTTGGTAGAGAAGTGGATCTAAAACATTAGTAATTAAAAAAAAAAAACACTAGATTTTTTTTTAGTTTTTCATTTCCTCCCTTCACCCCTTTTAGGTGGGAGATATAAGAAAGAGGTGTCGGTTGATGGTCAGAGTCACTTGTTACTGATTCGAGAGGAATCCGGCCTTCCCACTGCACAGGTTTGCAGGTTTTTCAAACAAATTGCCCATAAATAATTATTTTTTATGTGCCCTCCTGAACACGTGTTCTTAACCCTGGTCCTAGTGGACCCCGTGTCCTCCACATTTGTGTGTTTTTCCTGCTCTATCACACCCATTTCAATTTAGAAGTGGCTGTTAATTGTTATAGCTGATTAATGAAATCAGGTGGGTTGGGAGCTGGGAAAACATCCAAATGTGCAGGCAAGGACTGTTATAGATCATGTACTCATACAACTTTTTGTATAATTGTCTAATATTTCATAATAGTTCAGCAACTGGGTAGATTCAGTTATCATGGTGTTCAGCCTGGAAAACGAAGCCAGTTTCCAAGATGTCTATAAGAACTTCAGTGAACTGGGAGCCCACCGCAACACTGCAGAGATCCCACTCATAGTAGTGGGTACACAAGGTACATCATTGCTAAACCATACCTTCTAAATGTTGTAATGTGGACAATAGTTCAGATGTACTGAATACGCTTTTTCTATCCAGATAAGATTAGCAGCACTAATGTTCGTGTAATTGAGGATAAGCGGGTACAACAGCTTTGTGCAGATGTGCGGCGCTGTGCCTATTATGAGACCTGTGCCACCTATGGACTGAACGTGGACAGAGTCTTCACTGAAGGTGAATATCTCCCCCGAAAAAAGAAATTAAATAGTGGAGCAAGCATGAATTAAATTTCACCTTCAGGATTTGGAAGACCCAAACAATTACTCATGGAAAATAATTCAAATATATGGCCTGTTTGAAAAGGTCTCTGTTGAAATGAATTCAATGGGCACCCATTTAGCTGGCAAAAGTGGGCTGAGTTGAAATTTATTTGATCCCTGGTACTTTAGATGCACATTACTTTCATACCATGTTATTGATAACATTGTTATCAATAAAACAGTGTTATTTTTTATTCACTAATCAAACCCTTCACCACACAGTGTGCCAGAAGATAGTTGCAGGTAAGAAGCAAGCCAGCCATCTTGCATCCTGCAAGTCCCTACCCAACTCCCCTAGCCACTCTGGAGCCTCCACGCCTGTGTCTGCTGTATTCCTTGGACAGGTACTATATACATAGATACAGTATAGCTACAAACTACGCCCTTCAGGCAGCTGTGCGATATTTGCCCAAGTGGGTAGAGCTTTTCCAAAAACAGGATTGTCTCCTTTAAGTACAATTCTGACTGTGGACTTATGTATTAAGCATGTTTTAGCGCCTGGGTGAAGGAGCAGCACTTAGTTCAGCTCCCCTGTCTAACAGTTTGTTGGAAACACAATGGGTCAATAACAGGTAGAAAATGATTTAGTATCTCATGGATTCATTAGCTTGATACAATGAACATTTGTGAATTACACTATATGGCCAAAAGTATCCCTCACCCATCCAAATCATTGAATTCAGATGCTCCAACAACTTCCATGAAATTCCATGAAAGGATGCCACCTGTGCAATAAGTCCAGTCGTAAAACTTCCTCGTTACTAAATATTCCACATCCAACTGTTAGTGGTATTACAACCAAGTGGAAGTGTTCGAGAACTACAGCAACTCAGCCACGAAGTGGTAGGCCACATAAAAGAGCGTAGCGGGGTCAGAGGATGCTGAGACGAATAGTGCACAAAGGTTGGCAACTTTCTGCAGAGTCAATAGGTACAGACCTCCAAACTTAACGTGGCCTTTAGATTAGCTCAAGAACAGTGCATACAGAGCTTCAGGAAATGGGTTTCCATGGCCGAGCAGGTGCATCCAAGCCTTACATCACCAATGCAAAGCATTGGATGCAGTGGTGTAAAGCACGCTGCCACTGGACTCTAGAGCAGTGGAGACGTGTTCTTGGAGGGACAAATCACACTTCTCTGTCTGGCAATCAGATGGATGAGTCTACTGTAGGTTTGGTGGTTGCCAGGAGAATGGTACTTGTCTGACATTATTGTGCCAAGTGTAAAGTTTGGTTGGGCAGGGGGATACTTTTGGCAATATAGTGTATGATAAAATAGAAAGGGCAAGATAATAGCATTTGCTGGATCAAGTGTATTTTATTAGCTGTAGTAATGAGAGAAAAAGCCAAATTATTAATTTAAACCAAAACTGCAGTGATAATCAATGTGATAAATTACTACCATGACTATTCATACTGCAATGTATTGACATTATAATAGATTCATATTAGGTGTTTGCCTGAATGTTTCTAATAAATTGCATTTGACAGCAAAGAGCAGAATCTATACTCTATCTATTTTTTTTTCTTAAGGCAAGTGCTTATATATAAAGTTTTACTAACCTGAAATATAAGGAACTTTCCCTGTATAAATACTGACTACTGAATGATTGAATTTAAATTGCCAACTCTGAATTCAGCCTTTAGTCATGGCAGAATATTTTACATTTGTTAAAAGTTGCAGCAAACTGGGCACGAAAAATATAAACCCATGTCCATCTCCACAGCCAGATTATCCAGGAAATCCATTCATTTACAGCTTTCATTCATTTCTGCTGTAAAAAAAAAACTTTAATTGTCACAAATGCATTTAAAGTTAGTAGACATTTTTCTAAAGATAAAACAAATCTGTTAAAACAAGAGATTCTCTCACAATGACAGTTTTCTAAATGGCTCCGTTCTTTCTGTGTATGTCTGCTCAATCCCCTCATCCTGTACCTGTTCCATTTAACATCCCTCTATCCTTTCTGTCTTTCTCTCTCTGTCCTCCCCCTCTCTCAGGCCAGTAATGGGGGTCAGAGTAGTGATTATTCTTCCTCTTTGCCCTCCACCCCTGTGATAAGTCACAGAGAAATGCGGGGAGTGGCAGGAGGAGAGGGAGGCTCTCAGAGAAATGTACCTCGCCGCCGGACCTCCTTGTTCACGGTTAGTCCTTGAGTCTCAGTGGCCTAAAAACCCAACACATTCAACTCAACATAAAAGAGGGGACTGATGGAGAGAGAAAGTAATACCTAATATGCAAAAGAAGAGATCAGAAGTTTAATAGCTTAATCATGACAGTGAGGAACCACTCTATCACTCACCTCATCTCTCACCTCATCCCATATTTTGTCTCTGTCTATGTGTATTTTTGTACCTCGTCGATGCTTTATCTCGCATGCCTGCCGTCGTAGAACCGTCGTGGGAGCGACAGTGAGAGGAAAACTCCGGACAACAGAGCTGATGCAGGAGGAAGCAAATCAGTTATTATTAAACAGGTATGAAACATAGTTTAAAAACTGAGAATTTGAACATTCAAATTTGCTGCTTACACCAACCTGAGCTCATAAATTGTGTGAAAATATTGAGTTATTATAACAACTTTTATCTATAAAATGTGTAATTTTGCGGCCATGTAAGTTTTGCATTACAATCAAATCATGGCTAAGGGTTTTGGCTTCGGTTCATCTTCCTGAAATTGCCTGAATGAGAATCATCATAATGGTGAAATCTGTTTTGTCTGGCAGGGCACGTTATGGAAACGCAGTGAACGATCTCTGAACAAGGAGTGGAAGAAGAAGCTTGTCACACTCACCAACAATGGCATTCTTACCTATCATTCTAACATCAATGTAAGAACCACTGTCTTCTACTCATGTATAAGTTTTTTTGACTGACTCTGTACATAGTCAAAAATGTGGACACCTTACAATTACACCCATTTGTGAACATTCTCCAAAATGTTCCTACAAGCTAAAAGCACCCAGTTGACTAGAATGTGTTTGAATGATTTAACTTTAAGATTAGCTATCAATGAAACTAATGGCACATCTGTTCCAGCATGGCAATGCCAGTATGCCTAAACCAAGATTCATAAAGATATTGTTTGCCAGATTGGTGTGAAAGACAATAAGTGGGGTGATCTCATCTGGGGTGAAATGCTGAACTCACTCACTCGTCTATGCTGCTTAATCCTGTATAGAGGGTCGCGGGGGCCTGAAGCCTATCCCAGGAAACTTAGGGCACGAGCAGGGTACACCCTGGAGAGCGTTGCCAATCTATCGCAGGGGACACACTCATTCATACACTATGGGCAATTTGGAAACGCCAATCAGCCTAATCTGCATGTCTTTGGACTGTGGGAGGAAACTGGAGTACCTGGAGAAAACCCACCAATGATGGGAAGAACATGCAAACTGCATGCACACAGAGACGGGAATCGAAAAAAGCGGCGGCTAACAGCCACTAAGCCACTGTGTCGCCCCAGTCGATCTCATCAAACCTTTAATCTTTTAGCTACAGATAGCCTTTACAAATATTTAACTTTAACATTTAAGAATATTTGAATGAGTGTGAGCAACTGGACTTTATGGCCGTTTGTAGGAATATAAACAGAACACCCATGGTAAGGAGATGGACCTGCTGCGTGTAACTGTTAAAGTACCAGGAAAGCGTCTACATAGGGCAGCGCCCACATCTGGCCCTGCCTCTGCCCTTGGGGTCAATGGCCTGGCAAAAGACAAGCCAGCATCTGAAGGGGGAACCTCATGTGAGTAATATGAGATATTGTTTCTTTAGATACCAATCCAAGCCAAAACCTTTACTTAGAGTGTGACTTGTGTCTTATTTTCCAGCAAATCTTCTGACTGTTGATGAGGCAGCAGGCGTCGTAATGGCATCTCACGATGAACAGAAAATCAAACGCTGTCCTTCATCTGTGTCTAATAAGGCTTTAAGCTTGGGTACGTTAACAGGCTGTTAGGGACTGCAAAAGCAGCATTTGAATAAGCTCCAACTAATACAGCAATTACTGGGTGAACCTTTCAGTATAGAAAAACCATATATCTAACATTAGTAAAGGCCTTAAGATGTGACAGATGTTTTTAGATGTTTAACCTCCTGCCTCCACCTAGCAGAATCAAGCATTGAGGGGGCCACAAGCCCTTTTCTGGGAAAGGACATTGCTCCATCATCCCCAATGAGCGATAGGAAGAAAACCAAGAGGAAGAAAAGTATGAATATAAAAGGAGATGCTGCAGCCAGCCAGGCTGATGGTGAGCACCACCGGAAACACACAGAACAATTAATAACCTTTCTCGAATATGATTAGTAGATGATAAAAACAAGTTAATGATGATTCATTTTGAAAGGATTCCATTACAAGAAACCTGATAAATTTCCCAGCTCGTCCTCTGTTTTCTTCCTTCTCTTTGTTGTCTATGTGAAGATTTAACACAGTTAATCCGTTTCCTATGACTTATGACTTCTCTTGCTTCTCTTCTTTTCTTTTCCCCTTCCCTCTTTCTTTGTCCTCTGCTGCCCTGGGCTAATTTCTTGCACTGCAAGCCAAGCGCAAAATGTGGAAATTGAAAAGCTTTGGTAGCTTGAGAAACATTAACAGAACAGGTAATAAGAGGCCATGTGGATAAGGTGTGCAGTTGAACTCATTGTGTCTGGCTGTTGCTCTGCAGTGTGTTGATGTTTTTCATCCGTCAGTCATGACGACACATCATTAGATTACTGCAAATTGACTGTACCACTATAGTCGTCTTTCACTCTGTCTCTGTCCTTCTTTCTCTTCCTCTCTCTGGTTCATGTCCCTGTAATGAGGAAACAATATATTAGTCTGAGGGGTTCAGTGAGTGTCTTCCATTGATTACTTCCCCTCTGGTAAATAAATATTGCCTGCTCCTTGCAGAGGAGGAGAACGCAGACTTTATCATCATATCAAGCACAGGACAGAGTTGGCACTTTGACACCCAGAACCAGGAGGACAGGGATGCCTGGGTGCAAGCGATCGAGAGCCAAATCCTTGCTTCTCTGCAACTGTGTGAAAGTAGAAACAAGGTTGGTTTGACTATGATTTGTAAACCACATCATCTGCTTCCTTAAATGACTGAAAATACTGATCTGACCACTGTGTACAGACTCGAAGAAGCAGCCAGAGCGAAGCTGTGGCACTACAAGCCATTCGCAATGCTAAAGGAAATGATCTATGTGTGGATTGTGATGCACAATGTGAGGTTTTTTTTATTATTGTATCACCAGATCACATGAATAATCCAACCACTATGTACTGAAAGTTTACACCAGAGGTAATTTACTTCTCCTTATTCCACCAGATCCCACCTGGGCAAGTCTAAATTTGGGAGCACTGATTTGTATCGAGTGCTCAGGAATTCACAGGAACCTTGGGACACACTTGTCCCGAGTCCGTTCCTTGGACCTGGATGACTGGCCTAGTGAGCTCACTAAGGTGCTAATGGCAATAGGCAACCATATGGCAAACAGCATTTGGGAAAAATGTACGCAAGGTCGCCAAAAGCCAACACCTGAGGCGACAAGGTGAGCAGACCCTCTTGGAGTCTTTATGGTCAAAGGTTTTGTAATTAACTACAAATTTTCCACTGCTGCTGCTGTTCAAGCCCATTTTAAAGCCACTGCCAACCAAAAGCTGTAATTGAATGATAATTAGATTCATTCTTGTGGGTATTTTAGTTTGTGGGAGAAAGTGTAAATGATTTGTCAATAATAATTTGTCCAGTGAATTGAATCCAAGAACGTCACATATGCCTATTGACATCTTAAGCCAACTAAAAAGATAAATGTTAATGCATTTTATATATATATATATAGTATCAGTCGAGAGTTTGGACACACATCCTAATTCAACATGTCAAATCTACATTCAAGAACAAAACTAGATTTTCTTTTCACAACTATGAAATACCACATATGGCATTAGGTAATTAATGAACATCAACAACAACAGTTATTAATTAATAACAATAACAGTATTATTAAGTGCATTCGCAAAACCAACCAATCACCATAATTGAACTGGCTCTCATGAAGACTATCCCAGAAAAGCAAGACCAAAACTTACCTCTGATGCAGGAGAAATAAATTTAGACATACCAGCCTAAGAATTCACCAATTAGATTAGAGCCTTTATACTGTACGTAGCAGACACATCTAAGCATCTCATATACAGTATACTGTTCAAAAGCTGTAGAAAGCCTGGGTTGAGGTCAGGACTCTGTGCAGGCCAGTCAAGTTCTAACAACATCAAACTCACTCATTCATGTATTTATGGACCTTGCTGTGCACTGGTGTGCTATCATGAAGGGGCCATCCCCAAACTGTTCCCACAACGTTGAGAACATGAAATTGGGCTGAAGGCGTCCAAAAAATGCATTAATCTCCTTTGAACAGTTAATGGTGAGATGTGTCTGCTACTTCTGCTCTGT
>JAOVVA010000019.1:18561865-18576530 GCA_028565275.1 Leiocassis micropogon
CAGTATTGTTGTAGAATGTAGAAAATAAATCACTAAACAAAATCAAAGAAATTTGCAAGTGACCCCAAACTTTTGAATGGTAGTGTGTATATATATATATATATACTGTATATAGGCACACACATGTACATTTATAAAAACTACTGTTGTAAAAAGGGAAATCAAAGCCTGTTCAACAACTCACAAAAGGTGTTTCCAGAATAACATCTTTTCCCTGTGCTTTTTTTTCTGGCATTGAACCCAGGGAACAGAGGGAGTCTTGGATCCGGGCTAAATATGAGCAGAAGGTGTTTGTGGCACCCTTGCCAACTCAGGACGAGAGCCCAGGTGAGGTGACATCATCGCAGCTCCTCGGTGCCGTCACCAACAACGATCTTCCCAGTCTCCTGCTGCTCTTGGCCCACAGCACCAAGGAGCAGCTCAATGATCCACTGCAGTCTCAAAGCCCCTTACATGCAGCATGTCAGCTGGGGAACGTGGTCATGACTCAGCTCCTAGTCTGGGTAAGGGGACAGCTCCTGCATTAATATAATGTGCATTCATGTTAACTTTTGATAATCGATAATTCTACTGTGCTATGAGATAGTATCAAAGGGTTTCGAGACAAGTTTTGTAACACGCCAACAGATCACAGGGAGCACTGGCCTTTGGAAGTCAGTGTGCCAAAACACATTGTCCTGTGTAAATCTGGAGCTATTCTGAGATTTCATCATTAGAACAAAGAGTGAACTGAAAACTCTGCGTGAAACTGATCAAATCTGACACAGAGACATTTGACATGACTTGGCATGTTCACGGCGATGCTGCAATGAGTCGTTCAAGGTGTTTTGAGTGGCACACGCGTTTCAAGAGAGGAAGAACATCACTAGAACATGGCAAGAGATCAGGAAGACCTTCAACGAGCTCATCCCCCAAAAATGTCGAAACCATTTGGCAACTTGCATGATGCATGATGATCATAGAAGAACAATCCACAACATTGCTGCCATTGTCTGTGTACGGAACAGTACAGGCAATCCTCACGCATGGTCTTAAACATGCACCATGTGGCTGCCAAGTTCATGGGCAGATTAACATCGCGTCAAAGTCAGCAACTGAGTCAGCGTGCCATGGATGATCTGTCCTTCATGTCAAGGATAATTATCAATGATGAAACCTGGGTAGATGAGTATGACCCTGAGATGAAGCAACAGTCTTCACAGTTGAGCCCATCATCTCCACGACCGAAAAAGCAAGGCAGGTCCACAGCTTGACCAAGTGCATGCTCATGGTTTTTTTTTCGTCATTCAGGTGCATCGAGAATTCGTCCCAGGGGCCAGACCATCAATAGCAAATTTTAGTGCCAGGTTTTAAGGCGTCCGAGGGAGGAGACACGGCGAAAGCGAACGGATCTGTGGTGCACTAATCTAAAAAAAATTTGATACCACCTCGTATAATAATTATCCAATTAAAATATGAAAGCAATACAAAGCCTATACCAATACTTTTATTATAGGATGCTACTTATAACTAAAAAATTTTTTTTTTGACATTTAAACATCTAAATATTATTGGTCCTTATCCTATTATTGGATTGTGAAAAGTCTTCTAGCTTGATTTATGGCTGATAAATCTCAGGTATGTTTCTGACTGATGGGGTTTTAAGTGATTTTTGTCTGTTTCTCTCTGTAGTATGGTAGTGATGTGAAAGCAAAGAATCCTCAAGGCCAAACAGCTTTAACGCTGGCACAACAAGCTGGAAGCCAAGAGTGTGTGGAGATCCTTCGCCAACATGGCTGCCCCAATGAAACCTCACCCACTGCGCCCACTCCCATTCTCTCCCGCAAAAGTAGCATCACAAGCCTTGGACGTAACAATTCCAGGAGAAGGGTCTCGTAACTTTTAAAGACTTTATGGACAGTCAAAGAATCTTCCTTTCTGGAAAAAGAACATTTTTTATTTCATTTTGTTAAAAATCTATGTACATCTCTCTCTCTCGCTGTGGATGTTTTGCTCTGTCCTCATTCACATACTGTACATCCATTTAGGTTCCTCAGAGAAGGCAAAAAAAAAAAAAACTTGTTAATGTATGAAAGAAAAATTAACAAGCCAGCTTGAAATCTAATTCAGATACTGTTTCAACAACTCAAAAGCAATATACATGCTAATTATATATCTATTACAAAGACAAATGTAGCCTAGAGAGCTTCTCCAAGCAATCTGTGGAGATGTGTTCAACATTACTGTATGACTCATAAAACTGTTCCTCATAATAAGAAACATAAATGAGGCCACTGTGTTTGTATGGGAAGACAATAGTATTTGTCATTGTGCAACGTTTCTAAGTACTAGAATTAATAAACATAAATCTTTAAACTTTGTTGAAACCTTTTTGAAATTTTTGTTAGGCTTGACAACCAAAGACAAAGGCAATGTGTTTTAACTGTATGCTTTCATTTGTACACTATTAACATGTCATCAAAAACATCTTTGGATAAGTCATTATGTAGGTGCACTACAACCAAACCAAACATTCTTACTACATCTTGTGTTAAGAAGAAGAAGAAGAAGAAGAAGAAGGAGAAGAAGTAATTTTCAAGTTTGACCTAAACCTCAATTAACTTTTTTTATCAGAAAATATGCATGTGAACCTTTGCGCTCTATCAAGGACATAATAGATTTTGTTAACTATTGGAAGTTTGTATTTTTTGCAAGATTATGACTGGTGCAGCATGGTGGCGCTGACGTCTCACAACTCGAAGTTTTGATCCAGAGCTCAGATTACTGTCTGTGTGGAGTGAAGGTGAGACTTTTCTTTTTAACATGACTTTTCACTTATCACACCCTGTTAGTGTACCATGATCTCTCACGATCCTTTAGCACTGCTTGACTGAGCAGAGATCAGAGATCGAGGAACACAATAATAGAATGTGTGCCATTCTGGCACCCAGGTAGTGGAATGAACTTCCTCTACATGTCCGTACTGCCGAGGCAATCTTTAAGTGATGACCAGAGACCTATCTGCTTCTTGGATATTTAGGTTAACTATCCCCAACCTCACCCAAAAATCCCTCCCTCCCCAACAGTGTTTGACTGATTGTATTTCTAGTTAATAAACCTAGTGAGCCAGTGTAAGGTTATATTTAAATGCTAAAACCTTCAGAGCGCTTAAATGTAAATGAAAATCTTATTTTCCGTATATTCTTCTTTCTTCTGCATTCTCAAGTTTTCTTCTAAATCCCAAAACAAGTGGTGAATGAGGCTTGAATCGTTGTGTGCTCTGGTTTAGCTGCGACCCCGATCAGGAGAAAGTGGCCACTGTGGATGAATGAACATAACTGTATATCAGCATTTAATTTTTATGGGTCTTTTGGCTGTTCGCAGTAAGGGTTCGCCACTGCGGAATTGGCCTCATTTTATCTGTGACAGAGACTGATCATTCATTCATTCATCTTCTATAGTGCTTGTCTTGTTTACAGGGTCATGGGGGGCCTGGAGCTATCCCAGGAGACTTGAGGCACGAGGCGGGGTACACCCTAGACAGGGTGCCAATTAATTGCACACACACACACACACACACGAACACTACAATTTGGAAACGCCAATGAACTAACCTGCTGTAAGCATATTTCGATCAATATATGTATAAGTGCACATGTATCAAATTTAGGTGCATTGGGTTCTAGGCTTCTTGCCTACCATGTGGAAGGCCCAGGTTTAATTCCCACCCAATGCCCAAACCCCAGCCACTGGTGCAGTGTTGGTCCTGGATAAAATGGGAGAGTTGCATCAAGAAGGACATCCGGCGTAAAATCTGTGCCAACTTGTGTGCGGATCAGATGGTCTGCTGTGGCGACCCCTCGACAGGAGCAGCCAAAACACTAACAACAACAACAACATATATCAAATATATTCATGTTATAGATAAAAATATACAATAATGTTTTCTATCAAACTCATGCAGGGAGCCTGAAACCCAGGGAAAGCGAGGTACTTTCTGTGAAACTCACACACACAGTGGTAGGCACACCAGCTGCATGATCCAAAAAAAGGAAGTATTAGTATAAGGCCTGCTACGAAGATGTACAGCTGATCAGTACGACCTTGTGCTTATCACTCTACCAAGCAGTGCAGAGAACATATCCATTGTGCTTCTCATTGTGGGAACACACCTGCTGATGAAGTAATTAAAAATATGAGAGGTCCATGGCAAGTGCAAGTGAAAGTTTAATTTGATATGCGAATAAGGTACATGAATCTTTGGTAACAGGATATAGTATAGTGGAGTGTGGTTTGAGCAGCTTGTCAGTCTGCTCTTGAACTTGCTTTGGGTTCTGACCTGGGCACAAGTGGTGATCACTTGGTCTTTTATTGCTGCAATAAAACCCTGCTTACTTCATCCAGATCAACAGACTTATGAGTCTTTTTGATGCTTGTCTAATTAGAGATTTTACAGCTTTTGTTTTAATATTTAAATGTAATTAACATAAACCAGTAGAAGAGGAAAAAATCCCTCCGGGTACTACGGTTTCCTCCCACAGTCCAAAGATATGCAGGTTAAGCTAATTGGCATTCCCAAATTGTGTGTATGTGTGTGTGCCCTGCGATAGATTGGCACCCTGTCCAGGGTGTACCTAAGCCTCCTGGGGTAGGCTCCAGGTCCCCGCGACCTGGAATATAAAGGAATATAATGGAATATAAATACAGAATAAAGCAGTATAGAAGATGAGTGAGTGAGTGAGTGAGAGGAAAAAATCTCCCACACATGTCTTTGGACAGTCGAAGGAAACCTGAGTACCCAGAGGAAACCTGGGTTTCCTCAAACACGGGGACAACATGCAAACTCCACGTGTACAGAACCGAAGTTGGAATCGGACCCTCGACCCTGGAGGTGCGAGGCCACAGTGCATAACCGCTACCCCACCGTGCCGCCAGTGACTGATCGTTCTTTGGAAAAATGCAGAGTAGATTTTTTAAGGTAGATTTTCAACATCCTCAATAGATTTAAAAATGAGACTTTTCTTTTAAACGCAACTTTGCTTTTCTGCCTTTCTAGAAAAAAAAGGGCTCTACTTAAGATTAAGCCATTATATCAGGATGCCATGAAGGGTTATGTTTTTGCCTTTTTAGGTGTAAATGAGATTAAGATCTATAGGTTGCACTGTGAGGCACTGTTTTATGGTAGGCCTATAGTTTTGCAGTTTGAGCTTCTAGTCCATGGTCTATTTTGCTAAGATTCCTTGCATTTTCTCAGTTCCATTCATCATAGCCTGGATGCACTTTTTTTTTTTTTTAAAGAACAATTAATGGTAAATGATTCTGTGTCCCTTATATACACATATACCTCGTTACTTAGAACCCTAATTTTTTCTCTAAGTGTCTGTTGTGAACCTTGCTGATTAACAAGAAGCAGTTCAATGTAATTTCATGAACGCTTTAAGTTTTCATAAGGAATGTAAACCATGCTCTGACATCTGGCTGCTCATTCGAGTGTGGTAGCCGGTAAGGGCTTTGGCTCGGTGTGTATTAGCCAGCTAGCCATCATGAGTCGGGGAGAAAGCAGCCTGGGCTGATAAAAAAAAAAAAAAAAAAAACTGGAATATTCTCCATTGAAAACAAACTACCGCCGCTGTGTGGGTAAACAAAAAAACATGTATTCTATATTTACAGACAGTAGTAAGCTAGGTAACATTAGCTAACACTGTTCAGGACAGGTCTTAACGTTACTACACTCGAATTGCAATGCTAAGCTAGCTACCTAGCTAGCAGCTAACTGTATGTTACTCTTAAAGTGCTAACCTAAGGCCAGGTTTCTGATTAGCTGACGTGACTTAGGTAGGATGGCTGCTATTACTTTTTTTTGTCATACTCAAAGTAGTATTTTCGTGGCTTTATATATAAACAAATTTGTAAATAGATAGCTTTTGTTTGCTAGCTAGCTAACTTGCTGTGGTTCGGAGGACTAGCTAGTTAGCGAACTAGCAAGCTATACTCTTACGTTCACGAGAACGGTTATTTTTTTACGGTTCTCTTTTAAATATTTAAATCTAAAAACCGTTAACGTATTATACAGCCTTCGGTTTCTATGGAAATTTTAACGTTTCATTTGACTTACTTTCTTGACAAAACCTACCTTTAAAAAAAAAAGTATATTAACAGGTAGTTTAATGGCAGTCAGTGTTTATTGTGAGGTGGTTCTTGTATCTGAGGTAAAAAGTTTCTAGAGCATTCTGTTTTGTTTTGTTCCCTCCCGGTCGCGCGAGGATCTCTGACAAGAGTCGCTCGCGCACCGGTCACGGCTTCCTCGGTGTTACAGGTGGCTAGTGAGGCTAAAGAATTCAGAAATCTCCACTCAAATAGTTCCCATATACAGCTTTGGGCCATTTTGTTATAAGTCTACTATAACCCTGCTTACAAATTTAAGCTTAGTCCTGGGCTGAGTGAGGCCAGTAGCACATCTTAACCAGCTTGTAGAAAAGAAACAGCTATTACTGCTATAACTTTCCACAAGTTCATCACCACAACTTAGAACCATTCGTTCCTTTATGGTTAGAAAATGCTTTATTAATAATGGTCAGGGTTGTGGTGAATCCAGAGCCTATCCCAGAAACGCAGTGCATGCACACATGGACACACAATCCATATTACAGCACTATGTACACTCAAATAGCAAATCTGCCTACTTGTAGGTTTTGGGGAGTTTGGTTCATTTGTTTCATAATAACGATCAGAGTTGTGGTGCACCCAGAGCATATCCAAGGAACGCTGAGCATGCATGCAGGACATGACACAGGGACATACAGTCCATACTAGGGCACTATGCACATGTACACCTAAATAGCAAGTCCAACTACTGTTAGGTTTTTGGGAGTTTGGTTTATTCAGGCAAGATCATTCCTTCATAGTCAGGAAATAATTCATAATAACGGCCATGGTTTCGGTGTATCCATAGCATTTCCAAAGAATGCCAGGCATACACACAGAACATGACACAGGGACTCACACAATCTATGTTGACCTAAATAGCAAGTCCACTGCCTACTGTTTTTGGGACTTTGGTTCATTCAGGCAAGCTAATTTGTGTCTTTATATTTAGTAAATACTTCATAATAATAGTCAAGTTTTTAGTCTATCCAAGAAACCCTGAGCATACAGGGCCTTGCAAAACTATTCATACCCCTGAACTTTTCCACATTTTGCCACATTACAACCACAAACGTAAATGTGTTTTATCGAGATTTTATGTGATCAACACAAAGTGGCACATAATTGTGAAGCAGAAGGAAAATGGTTTTCAAAGATTTCAAAAAGAAATAAATATTTGAAAAGTGTGGTGTGCATTTGCATTCAGCCCCCCTAGGGTCATTACTTTGTAGAACCACCTTTCGCTGCAATTACAGCTACAAGTTTTTTTTTTTTTTGATGAATGTCTCTACCAGATTTGCACATCTCTGCATGTTGTCCTGCTAGAAGGTGAACCTCTGCCTCAGTCTCAAGTCCTTTGAAAACTCTAACAGATTTTCTTCTAAGATTGCCCTGTATTTGGCTCCATCCAGCTTCCCTGTACTCGCTGAAGAGAAGCATCCTCACAGCATACATTAACGGTGAAAAACTAACACAGCACATCACCCTGAACACACCATTCCCACTGTGAAACATGGAGTGGGGATGCTTCTCTTCGTTTCATAGTGAGGATGGTGTGTTCAGGGTGATGTGCTGTGATGTGTGCCGTGTTAGTTTTGTGCTGTGATGTGTTAGTTTTCTGCCACACAGTAAATAAAGACTGACCAGAGCACAATCCCCCCCAAGGCTTGTTGCAAATGGGACTTCTTATGGCTTTCTTTCAACAATGGCTTTCTTCTTGCCACTCTTCCATAAAGGCCAGATTTGTGAAGTGCACGACTAATAGTTGTCCTGTGGGGGAAAAAAAAAAGAAAACCATTTTCCCCTTCCATTTCACAATTATGTGCCATTTTGTGTTGGTCTATCACATAAAATCCCCCAAAAATGCATTTACGTTTGTGGTTGTAACGTGACAGAATGCGGAAAAGTCACTGTAGGGACATGACACAGGGACACCATATTAGAGCATTTGGACACCTAAATAGCAAGTCTGTCTACTGTTCGGTTTTTGGAAGGTTGGTTCATTCAGGCAAGTTCATTTGTTTCTTTATATTTAGAAAATGCTTTATAAGATTGGTCAGTGTTGCCGAGCATCCAAACAATATCCAAGAAACACCGAGCATATATACAGGACATGACACAGGGACACACATACTTTCCATAGTGGAGCACCATGCACACCTAAATAGCAGGTCCGTCTACTGTTTGGAATGAAACTGGAAAACCGGAAGGAAAACGCACAGGCTGAACCTTGCATATAAAATCCACACATGCAGTGGTTGAGGAGAGGTCTGTGTCTCTGGAGGTTTTAGATTGGAAAGCAAAGAAACCACCTTGTAATTTAAGATAACACAACACCAAGGCACATAGTGAAAACTTTTATTGATAAAAAAAAAAAAAGTTACTAATTCAAGTAAAAAGAATGACTTGTGAAGATGGTCCTCCAGCTTGGCCTGTGTGTTGGTAGCTGGTTGGAGTTTTTCAGCAGGGTAATTGCAACTCACCTGTTGCAATATATATATTTTTAAAGGGGCTGTTGCTGATAAACAATTTAATCAGTGAAGCAATTTTAATACAGCAGAAGCTGACAAATTCCAACACTTCTTGACCTATTTAACTACTCAGAGAATGATGTCTGTCGAAGTGTGTGCTAGTTTCAGGGAAAGCAATAAAATGTTCTAGACTTTAGAAATGTTTTAGAAAACTTATTATGAGATATAAACATTAAGATTTTTTAAAAAACAAATCACTTTTTTTTTTAATTATGTTGCAGTTAAACTGAGCTCGGGGCCACGCTGGCAGGCATGCGGATCCGGCTGCAGAGGTCAGGCCATGCGGCCCTGCTTCTATCCGAGCTCAACCGCTTCCGTCTGTCACGGCTTCTCTGCGATGTGGTTCTGCAGGTTGGAGGTCGATCCTTCCCCGCCCACCGTGCAGTCCTTGCTTGTGCAAGTTCTCACTTTAGCAGCCTGTTATCTAGGGGGCCGTATGGCCAGAGTGCCACTCCTCCTACATTCTCTTTGGACTTTATCTCTGCAACCAACTTTGAGAAAGTGTTGACTTTTATTTACACTGGTGAGATCCTTACTGATCTGATAGATGTCGGTGTGCTGTACGAGTTGGCAGAACGACTAGGCATCAGGGAGTTGGTGCGCGCTTGCCATGCCACCTTCCCAGATATGAAAAGCTTAGATGGAGATGTTGAAACGGACATGGCTCCTGCTACTGCCATGGCTGCCTCTATGTGCTCTTCATCCGTGGCGTCTTGCTCTTCTCTGTCGTCTCCTGCTGCTCCCACTCCCGTAGCACCTTCTCCTCTCCCTCAAAACAGAGGAAACAGGTTAAACCGCTCTCATGTGCTCCCCCTCTCGCCTAAAGAGGAGGATGGCTTTCAGCTACATCTGAGCTATAACCAGCTAGCGAACAACAAACAGAGCTCATTGGATAACCACCACTCTCCAGCTTCTGAGATCCTCCCAGCTCTCAATCTGCAGCTTAAAACTGAACAGGAGGAAGAGAAAGTAGATGGGAACCATAGCTCAGATGAACAAGCCATGATTAATGGTAACAAACCAGTACTTACTGAAGTGTGTTCTGTTCCTGACTCATCAGCACAGGCTGGAGGGGAAACCTGTGCACCATCCTCATTTTCTGGTGACCCTTTGGATAGTCTGCAGCTTAGAGTGGTCGAAGGAGGTGTTGGACTTGGGGTCGGGTCGGTCAAAGATGCCATTTTGTTCGGGGAAGAAGATGATGCAGAAAAAAGGAGCCTCCATGATGGACCTTCAGATGATGGAGAGCAATGGAAAGCGCTGGCCGGGGATGTAATCGAACTGAGTGACGATGAAGAAAATTACATTGAGGAAGAGGAAGATGATGAAGACCTGATGTGCATAGAGAATGGTGGAAGTGGCGCCCTGGTAAATCAGGGCCACTTGGCACCATCCTCACAACCTTGTAAAACATGTGGTGCATTGTTGCAAGCAGATAACAATGTCTTACGCTCTCACGCAGAGACGCACCTGTCCGAAACAGGCAGCTGCCGGGTGTGCGGCGCTTCTTTCAATGACCGAGCGTCCAGCGTGGCTCATGCGCTAACGCACGTCGGCATCCTGTTATTTTCCTGCGAGATATGCGAGTTGCAGTTTTGTACCGAAACTGAACTGATCCGCCACAGGCGCCAGTCAGTGGCCCGATGTGTCCCTCAAATGCCAGAGCAATTTAACAGCGCCACTCAGGGGCCTGAAGGGGAGCTGCACTGTGCTTTGTGCACTAAATCCATTCCTAAGGATTTAAAGGTCTGTACTTTAATTTTTTTAGGTCTGAATGTGGTTGAATGATTATCAAAAAATGTTTGTCTTCCAATCATGCTGACCAAGTGTACTGGTAGTCCCCAACTTACGATCATTCGAATTAGGACTGCGGCTCTAATTGCGGTTCAATCACGGAAGTAGCTTACATGTATTGTACAAAAACATTGATACTGCAGTGCACCAGACACCAATATTTACAATTATATACAATATTTTTTTGTGTGTAATTGAATTTATAATATGTCTAAACACTGGTATATTATACGTGTGTGAGGGTGCAGGAGAAATTAGTCAGCCACATTGGCTTTAATGAACCGAAAGCATGATAGAAATTGGCTATCCTGTAAAGCAGTCCTGATGGTGAATAATCTTAATTTAGGAAAATCCTCAACAAAACGGAGTTCACAGTCTTGTACAATGGAAAATATAATGAAAGCTCTGAGACAAAACGGCAGCCGTGGGTTTTGTCTACATGATGGCAGTGTGGGGAAAGGGGACCGAGATTTAGTCGAGTGGATTGGTATGCTTTGCATTGTATATTCGTGTCGAAGGCGAATAAGACTCACTTTGTCGGACTTAAGAACAAATCGGACTTGTGAACGGGCTCCCGGAATGGATCGTTCGTAAGTCGGGGACTACCCGTAATTTATCTTTCACATTATTCATTTTACCTGTATGTATGTATTTATTTATTTAATTTTAACCAGAGAATCAGTTGACTAGAATTTATGGCTTTAGATAATATCCATAATACATGCTAGATTTGGATTGTAGTGCACAATGTCAGAGTGTCTTTTTCTGTGTACAGTATATAATAAAGATCAAATATTCCTTTCCGCTTGTCTTAACTATATGATCTTCCTTCCAGGCTCTGAGGGAGCATATGCAGGGTCATGTGTGTTTCCGGACATTGCGCTGCGGTGTGTGCCAGTCAACTCAACCTACACGATGTTCTTTTCTGTGGCACATGCTAACACACCTCCTTGCCATCCACTCTTGCCCACAGTGTGCCTGTCCCTTCCTGGAGCGGCCTCAACTCGACACCCACTTAGCCATGCATCTTGAACAAGGGGGAGCATCCAAAGAGGATGAAGGCAGTCAGGAGAGTAGTACAGAAGGACAGGGCGAGTTTCAGTGCTTCCTGTGTCCACAGACCTTCCCTTCAGATGCAGCCTTTCATTACCACCTGAGCACGCACCCTAGTGAGCCGCAAACGTGGTCTGCCAAGCGTAAGGCAGACCAGCCACTAGAGTTTTCTTCCTCCTCTTCCTCCCCACTGGAATCAGGGGGCATGAGCAAACACGGTGCCATAGGCTTTAACATGGGCGCTTTTATTCCAGACAAAATGATTCAAGCTGGTTTGCCGTTCCCTGCCGGACTTTTACAGAATGGCAGCTCTTCCGGTTGCCCTCAAACGGGCACGGTTTTGAAACAGAAGTGGTACCGGTGCAGGTATTGCGGCAAGCGCTTCGCACACTCCGGCGAATTCACCTACCACCTCCGAATCCACACAGGAGAGAAGCCGTACCAGTGCAAGGTATGCCTGCGCTTTTTCCGTGGCCGCTCCACCATGATCTGCCACTTGAAGACGCACGCCGGTGCCCTGATGTACCGCTGCACCGTGTGCGGCCTCTACTTCTCGACGCTGAAGATGGTCTCGTCGCACATGGAACTCCACAAGGACCACCTACCTCCTGACTTCAACATAGAGGAAACGTTCATGTACAACGACCACTCTAAAGAGCCGGTCCCTAACCTGGACACCTGAAATTTTACGTTTTAAACTCATGTGCCTCAGTACTTCCTATCAGCTCATTACCTGTGACCATTGTTCAGGACCAAGTAGAATTAGGATGCTGTTAAATGTTTTTATGTGCTAGAGACATAAGATTGAAGTAGGTACTGTTATTACATTGCCACTTGGTGGCAGCATTTCTTTATTCTGAGGGCACACTGACTGTTCGCGTGGACGTGAGGTTTGATGATTAGTTTAGGATTACCTCTTGATATTCTTCCTTCTACTCATCGTGTAATTAATATAAGCTAAATGTATATATTCTAGGGTTACAACAGCATATTGTATCACCAGTAAATACCGCAATGTAAAAGGACACTGTGGAAGAAATCTAAGCTTCATAAGGCAGGATACAAGACTGTGCCGTGCTTTGTTGCCCTCATACAGAGTGTTTTACTAGGTTATTTATTTTTAATTCACTCCTTTTAGTATGATGTGTTTGAATCCAGCACTAAGTGCACGTTTATTAATCATGCGTTATGTATTAAGACAGAATCAAGGACGGGTGAAATTAAAAACAGCCACATCCATCAAAACTGAGAGGAAACATAGATTAAGATATAAATCCTGTGCAGTCAGTATATTTCTATACTGTCACCTTTTTTATAAGCTGTCCAGTGTTCATCTTTATTATAGCATGTATTTTACTGAAAGCTGGATTGAAACAGCCAAGATAAATTGACAATTTAACAGTTTGTGTATCTTTAAAGCAGCAGGAATAGGTAGCATTATTAATGCCATATCTAACATTACACACTGATGACCTGAGGACTGATGTAGTCTGCAATGTCAGGACCAAGAACAAGTCCAGCAGTAATATCTCTTTAAGAAGTATTAAAAAAGAACCTATTGCCTCTTTAAGCGGGCTAATTCCACAACGTGTAATATATATTTTTTTTAAATGTGAAAGCAGTACCTGATCATACAGTTTTAAGATCTATAACTATTTATTTATTTATAGCTTTTTATGTTGATACATTCTATTTTGTAAGGGGTGTTTTCATTATAAATACAAGCGTATGACTTTGTTCTCGACCGTATTTGTTTCATATGTGTTCTGAATAAAATCAAGAGGTTGTTACAGCGCGATGTTTGATGTGATCTTTGCATGCAAGCATAACATTTTCCACCGTCGAACAAGACAAGCGCAGTACAAGTGAACTAAGAACAAGAACACAGGTTTAAAAAGACCTTTTATGCCATGGGCGATTTAAATATAAGATATTGTTTAAAAAAAAAAAAAAAAAGGAGTAAGCTTAGAATACATTTTAGTAATGAAAGTTATTTATTTTGTCCAGTGTACAGACATCATCCTCTGCAAATCTTTCACTGCTAGTCTTCATTTTATCTGTGGCATGTTTGTCAGCAGCTTCCTGTGGGACCGTGATGTACTGTAGGAGTTTTCTTCCTTCCTCTTTTAACCCTATTGATAAGAACTATTCAAGAAGCTGTTTCTTTACATGCACTTTTTTTTGATTCCATCAAGCCTTCCAGCTCCAATTTTTTTTACAAGCAATAAAAACAAACCGTTTAGTGTCTTAAAATGTCCTTTATGAATGACTTGTCAGTTCTTGCACTGAGAAATTCAAAGGGAGTATTTTATCCCCTTTGTTTATGATTTAGGGGGAAAAAATTGTTCTTAAATGGTCTCTTTAGCTACGTGGAGGTGTTATCACCTAGAACACAGAGACATGGACATTCTGTAAAACTTATTTCGATGGAAACCTTTAATCATAGTAGCACAAATACGAACTGCTTCCTCGTGTCTCTCAGGAGACCTCGATGTGACATATTGGAGACTTCCCTTCTTAGGATTCTATCTCTGAGTGACTGGTGCTGGCATTGCTGATCTTTCGCTCCTTTTGTGACACTGCACCGTCTGCTGCACTGGCTGCAATGTTGGCAGGTGCTGAGGAAATACGAGAAAGAATATCGTTGACAAGATTGGCGCGAAAGCTCTTGCTCAGGAAGTTATAGAGGATGGGGTTGGCGATGCAATGAAAAAGCGAGATGCACTGTACAACGCTGAAAGAGAAGTACAGTATATCTACAGTGTTGCAGGACAGCAGGTGCGGATTGAGATCATCCACCATCATCAGGAACATCACAATATGGTAGGGGAGCCAGCAGGTCACGAAGACGAGCGAGTACACATGCAAGAGCCAGATTTCCCTAGGGTTCTGCACGTCCGGAGAGGCGCGCACTATCCGCCCGATCAGTACGTTACAGGTGATGATGACGGACGCAGGCCCCAAAAACTGGAAAATGAGGCAGAAGAAGCTAACTGAGACAAACCATTCTGTGTAGTTCATCTCAGGCATCATGTAGCAGCCAGGTTCGTCCCACTCAAGCAGGTCCACGTGTACGTTTTCTAGCAGTGCCAGCACCAAGGACAGAAGCCACAATCCAGCACAAAGCAGCCATCTCCGGTGCCTGGGCTGCAGTGGAAAGCAGG
>JAOVVA010000019.1:18578254-18589896 GCA_028565275.1 Leiocassis micropogon
GAGACGTCGCTGTCAAGCTGTCATTGCGGCAAATGGTGGAAACACCCGCTACTGACATTGTCAATTTTTGTTATTTGTATAGAGCATCAGAATTCAAGGTTCCATCAATTATGGCAGGTCATCCTTTTTATGAAATATTGTGTTACTTTTATACCAGATGTAACATAACACACACCTTCTAAAAAGTTTTTTAAAAGACCTTTTGTCTTATCTGTGCACAGAATATTTGCCCAGAAGTCTTCGGACTTATTAACATTTTTTTTTTTTTTTGGCAAATGTGAGACAACCCTTTGTGTTCTTTTGGTTCAGCAGTGGCTTTCACCTTGGAATTCTCCCATGGATGTCATTTTTCCCTCCAGTCTGTTTTCTTATTGTTGAATCATTAACACTTACCTTAACTGAGGCAAGTAAAGTAAAGTGCAGGTCTTTAGATATTGTTCTGGGTTCTTTTGTGAGCTCCCGGACGAGACGTTGTCGTGCTCTTGGAGTAATTTTGGTAGGTCAGCCACTCCTGGGAAGGCTTAGAAATGCTTAGTAACCCTTTCCAGACCTTTTTACCACACAAAAAAAAATCCATTTATAAAATTTCACCATTTCCAAGGGGTCAAATTATTGGGCAGCATCAATCAAAGAAAATAACTAAGGAGATTCAAAATGACTGGAACTGGGCCAAGAACCCCTAAACACCTAAAAACCTGTAAGAATAGTGCTGAGGTGTTAACTTTTTGAAAGAAATGTGGTTATAAAAAAAAAATACATTTTAATAGTTTAAAAGTTTAATAGTGAAAGTAAAAGCAACACACACTGATGAGAACTCACAGGACCAAAACAGCTGTATGTCCATAAGAAAACCGCTTGTTAGTGAGACGGATCAGAAAAAAAGGCTTTAGTTTGCTAGGAAGAATAAAGATTGGACTTTGTATCGATGATGAAAATGTTAGGTCCAGACCGACCCTATTCCAGAGTGATGGCTCAGCAATATTATGTGGTGAAAAAACTTTCTAATTACTGTACATAACACATTTTTATTAAAAATATAATTTAAATTACATTGAATTTATAGAACAACTGGGTCTTAACATTATTGTAAGTTTGGATTAAAACAGGCTAATAATTCTGAATTATTCCTCACATCCTTGATAAAGTATTAAGGTTTCTCACCACTGTAACAAAAACAGAAACAAAGAGACTTTTTGTCTCGCACAGATCACAATTTTACCGAGGGATATGTAAATGTCAATAAAACTTCTGCACTTATCCTTCTGCAACCTAGATGTTGATGTCTTTTTTTTCCACGATTCAGATTTCCTGAATCAATGAACTTAGGAAAACCATATAGTCAGACAATAGAGGGAAATGCCAGCGTGGAAAGGGAACGTGTTCAGTGTCCATGAGCGCTCAGTGAGGAAGCACATGCTTAAAACACAGATCCTCTGTACCCAGGGGGAGGAGGGCAATGACGATGGGTTTCATAAGCTAATCATTTAATAACCAAACATGCAGAAGGTCCTTTAGCCACAAAACACATTACAGTGCAAAAGTGTTTTCTTAATGCACTTATACAATTGTTACTATGGAAACAATGTATTTGGATAAGACTTGTATGGCTAAAGCTGCACTAACCTAGGACTAATAACAAGCGTAATATTTAACAAAGATAAACACGCCTGATATTGTGTAGCACCCCCTTGTGACCCACTGAGACCACTGAAGGTGTGCTGTGAGACCTGGCAGCAGATCAAGGTGAATTTGACTCGATTCGGTTGGATTCAACTGAGACTGGGGGGAATTTGGTGGCCAACGCCTTCAGCTCTTTGTCATGTTCCTTAAACCATTCCTGAACGTTGTTTGCATTGAGGCACGGCTGAAAGAGGCTTGGTATGTGATAATAATTAGGAAGGTGGTACATGTAACCCCAACGTAACATCCACAAGAAAGTCAGGAAGTAGGTTTCCCAGTAGAATGTTGCCCAGAACATCAAACTTCCATCTTTTCTTCCAATGCATCCATATCCCAGTTCTAAAATCTATTATAGGTACTTTCAGAAGTGGACAGGGGTCAGAATGGGCACTCCAATCGGTCTGCACCTACACAGCGCCAAGCTGTGATGGAAAAGTGTATCATAGCTAGCATTAACTGTTCAGCGATTCATTCTACAGGAGCTCTTCTGTGGGATTACACTTTTGCTACCCATCATTAAATCTTGTGCATGGATGACCCTGGCAACTTTTCATCGGTTGTTCTTCATTGGAATCACTCGTAGGTACTAATCACTGCATACCAGGAACAGCAATACCAAGATCTGCAGTTCTGACCCAGTCATCAAGCCATCACAGTTATGCCTTTGTTAAAGTCACTCAGATCCTTGCGCTTGCCCATTTTTTCCTACTTTTAACACATCAACTTTGAGAGAAACGAAACGGTCATCATTACCACTAATATCACGGCTGATCAGTGGACAGTAAAGTATTCTGTAAAGAGACAATTATGGAAGGAGTCTCGAGTTTCCTCACTTTGCAACAGTGAGTGTTTTTCATGGGAAATAGAGTATCGTGACAAGCTGAACTTTTTTTTGTACTTTCATGCTTAAGAGAGAAAAAGAGACATTAAGGAGGGAATGAGCGTCGATAAAAGACAAAAAAAAAGTAATAACAGGAATTAACTTGTGTGGCGGAAACATTGCACAACATTAAAGGGAGGGAAAAGTGCGTTGTGTAATTCAATGTCAGGTCACTTCACACCCTCCAGTCGCTGATCAAGAACACCCTCGACTTGACCTTCATTTTAACATACTGTCTTGTCATTAACAGACAAACAAAAAAAAATTTTTTTTTAAATCTCTGCGTGCAGTCTCTCTCCGCATGACTGACGAGTTAATGGCTCCAAATACATTTTGTTGCATTGTGTAGAGGTAACTCGTCGTGTTCCAGCCTCGAGCAGCAGCTCGTCAGCAGTTTAAGTGGCGTCCTCATTTTTTCTCCTTTGCCTCTTCCTGCATTTTTCAACCCATTGTTAACAACAGTCATGGTATTTTTTATTTTTTTTTTGGTTAGAGCAACAGGAAATGGTCCGTCAGCACATTTTGAGGCTTCTGGAAAAGGCCAAGCAAATCCTGTCCCTGACATCCCGCCCCCCAACACACGTACACACCATTTCCAGGGGTGTACTTATCTAAAGCTGATACATTCAACTCTCACACATTTGTCATCGGGTGGCCGTGGAAAAAAAAAAAAAAAAAGAGAAAGAAAACTGCCTGTTTTTAGTTTTCATGTGTTTTAATTGCACAATTGCTATTTCTCTAGTGCGTATTATACATACGTAAAGTCTTATTTGTCTGAAGCAGAACGCTACACAATAAAAATGGTGTGAGAAATATTAAAGTTCCTTCTTAATAAAAACAAAACCAGGTTTCTGCAACTTGTCGAAAAAAAATATATTTGGTCCAAACAAACACTGAATTGCAATATAAATTAAAAGAAACAACAAGGCATGAGACCCTAGTTCTGTTCTCTAAGCTGCAATCTTTTCCCAATTTTTGTTTTCCATCTAAACTGCATAAAATAACTAGAAAACCTTCGAAACTCCTGTATATAATCTACGCATTTATACAAAATGTCCAACATTCAAAATATTGCCTTTTTTTTTTTTCCTTCCCCTCTCGAACTATGGTACAAATGCTAATAAATTACATTTATTAACAAAATCACACTCTAGTGCAGCTTAGGGGAAGCAAAACTGCTAAAAGGCGGCGTGCTACAGAGAACAGTGGGTCGCGTTACACCATGAACAACAAGGCAGCTCTCTTTCCTCTGTTCTGAAAGAGAGGAAGAGAGAGATAGAGCAAGAGTGTGTGTGTGCGCGCGCGCGTGTGCGTGGTACTGCTACGGGGTCACAGTTCTACACTCCATTAGTGTCTGTGAAAGATATGTGATATTAAAGAACGTCTTTCAGTCTTGTCTTAAATAAATATGCACGTCATTTCGTTAATATTAATCAGGACGATTACGTCGTTCGTTATTGCTTAGTGATGGTAGTTTTTGTAAAATGTATACACAAAATCAGAAACACCGGAACTGAACAACAACATCGAAAAGACAGGCGAGATCAGGACTGTGAAGACGCACTATGCGAAGATTGTGGCGATGAAGTCGCGGAATCGTTTGGCGTATTGTTCTGGGTGAACTGTGGATATTTCTGCACCAGCCTGGGGAGAGAAAAAAATAAATTAAAAAAATGTAATATTTAAATATCCCAAATTGCATGACACCAAAGAACAAAAATACTGCAAGGAAGTACAATGAGAAAAGAAATGTATGATTTGTGTATTAATTCCTACCCCGTGCTTAACAGTCTTAGCCGCATGCGCGGCTTTCTTCTTGGTGTCGTACTGAGTCAACACATCTATGAGCCCCATGAAGTAGACCTCCCTCTGCGGCGCACCTGGAAACCGAAACATTTTTACTGCACAAATCTCTCGATCGCGAGCCATCAAGGTCAACATATAATCAGCACTTCCTCACTTCTTCACTTGACCTATTGTTCTGGCCAAACGAGTGAGGGAACACACACTTCCTAAATGATGCGTCAACTCTTTCCAACCATTCCAAGGAAAACAGTTACTGCTTCCTCTCACCTTTCTAAGAAACTAACCTGGGGCGCTTTTGACGGCGTAAACGTCCAAGTAGGGGTCAAACTCGCCGGGGCCCATGGGTTTAAAAGAGTTCATGTAGCCGGCGATCCCCTCGGGCGACGTGCCGTAGGACCCGACGTGCGGTGTGGGGTTGACGCCGTTCTCTGCCTCGGCCTCGTCCTCGCAGTTCGGCTCCTCCGCTTCCTCTTCCTCACGCTCGGCCCGCGCCACGTCGTGGATTCCCAGCAGCAGGCTGTAGTCCATGATCTTCAGCTTCACCAGGAACTATGAAATATAGACACAAGCATAAGAAAAAAATATATAAATAAATATAAAAATGAATAATCTACGATTTGGGGAGAAAAGACAAAGCCCGGCATTTGGCAGACACCCTTATCCAGGAGCGACTTACATTTTCATTTCATTATACATCTGAGCAGTTGAGGGTTAAGAGCCCAACAACTTGGTGGTCATGGGATTTGAACCTGGGACCTTCTGTTAACCACTGAGCTACCCCTGACCCCTCTAATCTCACGCACACCACTGCTGACTGGTCTGTGTGGAGTCGTACTTGTCTGACTTGTACTTGGTATTGGGCCACACTAAATATTATTTTGGACTCAATCCAGAATTAACATTTCTGTCGTCTTCTCTCTTCACTGGAACTGATGACGAATGAGTCAGAACAGTGGCACGCTTCACAAATAAATATCACGTGCTTCACAAATGTATACTGCAAACTTCATCCCTGCATTTGTGGATTTGTAAGACTTCCCCGACTTAGCCTTTATACTTATAAATACTGTGAATCGTTCTGCAGGAATTATAATTTTCTAGAAAGTTAATTTGTGATGCTTTAAGGAGATCAGTGCGACAAGATTAACTGTGTTTTCAGGAAAAGAGGGTTAACTTTGTCTCAGCGTAGCAATCTAACGCAGTATTGGATGGCTTCGGTCAGACCCTCAAATTCGACTGAGATCGGCTGAGATGGTAGCAGGCTTGTAGCCTAAATCTGATAGGCTGCAGGGAATACCCTTTTGAAAAAAAAAAATGAAAAAAAAAAAAGGGATTTGAGAATCGAAGCGTGTCAGGAAAGTCACAAAACTCCACACACAAAGTCAGGGATGTTCACAAATGGCGAGCGGTTTGTGAATCACGAAATACATTTGTGAATCTCAGAACAAGAAGGTAAGACCTTATTTTAGAATTAAAGAATTAAGTTTATTACAGAATCTAAAAGAAGTTAGAATACTTAATTAAATGGTGCAATACTCAAATGAAGCCACCTGGTTTGACTGTAATTTTTTTTTTTTGGAAATCTTAATCTTGACTTTGCCTCATTTTCATTTCATCTTGATCTTTCCTTCAGACCCCATTAAGACTCGGCTCCACCTCAATCGTGGACTTGACCCCTCTATCCGAGTACACTAGCTAAAGCATTCTGAAGGAACCAGGGTGGAGTTACATCAGGTATTATCTTGGTTATGTATCTGGTGCAATAACAGCTGAGAGTGTAAGTAAAATGAAGGTGAACCTGCCAAGATTTTGTCCTTTTTTTTGGTTCTCCCATGGCCAAATTCACCATGTCAGTAGGGTCAGGTTATTGAGCTGCATCCAAGCAAATAAAACAACTAAGGGTGTTTAAAATCACTAGAACTGGGTTCGGCACATTATCAAAACCTGGAAGGATAGTGAGGACTGTCAAGTTTGTAAAAAAATTAAATAAATAAATAGAATAATGAATAAAGATCACTTGATGAAGTTGCATGGTAAAAAAAATAAATAAATAATAAATCACCAGTAAAAAAAAACAGAGGTATGTTTAATAATGAAATGAAGAGCATTTCCATACACACAGTGTGAGAGTAAGAACTCACAGGGATGGAAACGAAACAGCTGCGCGTCCATAAAAAATTAGTAAGACTAATCAGAAAAAAAGGCTTTAATTTGGTAGGGAGCATAAAGACTCAACATTGGAGTGATAGAAAAATACGATCTGTGGTTGCTTCAGTTGCTCAGCAACGTTATGTGGCAAAAAATAAAAAATAAAGACAGCTGAAAACCTGAATGTGCTGAATGACCAGGTTATCACATAAAGGCACAGCCCAAACTCCAGGACTCAAATTGTGAATGAGCGGTTCTGGGAGCATGAGGAATCATTTTCACACACAGAGTGTGTGTGCTGTAATCAAAGCATAATGTGATTGAATTAAATTATGGCGTGTGTGACAGTTTTTTTTTGTTTTTTTTTTGGCCTGGCAGTGTATAAAACTACTCATCTAGTTAAGATCCTATTTTTCTTTTTAAAACTAATTGATTTATCAGCACTACTGACATATATTATTTACGTCTCAGACAGTAAATTGTGTGTTTATATTAATACAATAAAGCTTATACGTTAACATAGCCGCACAATCGTATTTTTTTCTTTATTACAAATTCAGACTCCAGTCGGATTTGCCGTACCTCGACGTCTCTGTTAAGCTTCTCCAGGATCTTCTCTTTCTGCTCCTCGGTCACGTACACCTTTTGCATGTTGTTCCTGAAATCCACGTCCTTGAAGGTGGGTAACTCTTTCACCTGGAGAGAACAACACAAGCAGGCTGTCGCTCTGATGTACTTTTTATACAATTACCTATTGAAATAAAAGTGTGTGTGTGTGTTTTAATGTCATACCTTTTCTTTGTCACTGGCCTCTCGGGACACCAAGGAACCCTGAATTAAACACACAATTCAATTATGATAGCGCCCCCCCCACTTTTTTCTTTTTTTTAAACCTTAACAACACATTTATCAGGCATGGGAAAGTGATGACTCATCATAAAGTGCTAAAGCTTTAACACATCCACTGTGTTGACCAGGACGCCACCTGGTGGCATATTATTTTAAGCACAGCTGAAAAATGCAGAGGAATTTAGAAAATACAGTACACAAATGTTATAAGATTATAAGATTAAAATATGCATACACATGAACACAAATGTGCACAAAACGACCCAAGATAAAATCCAGCGCCGGGTTCTGCACTCACCTTAAGATCGTATTTCCTGTGGACGACGAGCCGGTGGCTGAACATGTTCCTCATGACGATGAGGTAGGTGTCCTCGCTCTCCACGCTCACGCGGTACATGCCGAGGAACTGAGGGAGGAGCGTGTTGCCGTGACACTTGACTATATGCTGCAGGAAAGAAGGAGAGAAACCGTGAGCGAGCCCGCAGAACACGCGGCGCTCATAACATCATGACTGGAACTATCGGAGGTGAACAGGGTTGTAGTGGAGACGCCTCAGAGCATGAAGCACGGAAGATGAGCAAATTATGTTTTAGGTGTAAAATGTAAAGCAGTTGTACAGTTACAGGAAAATGACCAGCAGAGGAGCGGGATGACGTTACCACAGGAGCGCGGCCAGAAATGTTTTATTCCACTTATAAAACCGATATTTTGTCTATTTACATCTATATTCATTTATACAAGTTAAAAAGACAACTATTTAAATTTATCGGTGTAAACTCCTAAAATCCCCAAGACTTAAACCTAAAGTTTACTGCTGACGTTTACAAGACTGGAGACTCCTTCCAAATAAAAACAAAAATAACTAAATAAATAAGCCATCGTTTTTCGACACAATTTCCTTTCACTATTCAAAACACTTTGTCCATCTGTCAACAGTCAAGCTTTCGTATTCCCTCATTAAAAATGTTTTCTGCGAGTCACAAACACACCGCTGTCTTCACTTCTTCATCAGCAGTGAACCTTCATCCCTGTAGGGTTGCTTTCAGGGACCCAAACAGGTGAAAGTCTGATGGAGCGAGATCAGGACTATAGGGAGGACGCTTTAACACATCAAAAAGTTTTTACAAAGTGTCGAGAGTGTGGGGCAGAAGTGTGCTGACGTGCATCATTATGCAAGACCACAAACCCCTTGGATAGCAGTCCTCTGTGTTTAATCTGAAGTTTAGTCTTCAGCTCTTTAACAAGCATCTCAGTGTAATGAGCACTGATGATTGTTGAACCTTTTTCCTGATAATGTTCCGATACTGGTCCTTGAGAATCCCAGAAAACTGTAAGCATCAGTTTTCTAGCTGGTGGTCGACTTTTGAGCTTTTTCTCGTTCGGCGATTGAGGATGTTCCCGTTCCATTACGTAAGTGATGGAATTCACCTCTCTTCACCAGTAATTAATCCCTTCACCTCCAAATGTTGTTTGCAAATATCTAAATGATTATGCTCCTCTGTGAGTTGTTTCAGGACCAGATACAGTACATCCTCTGACCACAAATTTATTTATTTTATTTTTTTTGCTCGGACCGCAGTTACAAATGAATTGATGCAACACGTTCACACCAACCCACTCCAAAATATGCTACCCATCTAACACTACCGTACAAAATATCCTGAAAGCTGCGCCGTTCTTTTACCTTGTCGGACTGAAACACTACACAGTATCACCTTGATTTCGGCTGGTTAAAGCAGCTCACGGTGTAACAACAGCATGTTATTCTTTTATTATAAAACGTTCACGTGTGCATGAATTGTGAAGATTACGGTCAGAGATGACATGTTGACCAAGAGATAAAAAAGAAAATGTTTTGAGGCAGCTTGCAAGCTTGAACATCGGTTTATGACGCAGCGAACATTCCGAGCTGCTGAAACTGAGCCCTCGGGATGTGTGCAGAAGCTGGAGAGCCTCCAAGTGCTGGAGCAACGCGGTGGCTCCGATCGCTATAAACATTCTCCTGCGGAGGGAACAGACAAAAGCCATTCACACACCTTTATAAACAACTGCCTTTATAAATCTATTGCAGAGAGAGGGGACAATGTCGCCGCTAATGTAGACCTCTCTCTCTCTGTCTCTCAAAAACAGTCATTTAACCAAGAAAGCATAACTGTTTTAAAAGTGCTTATAACTCCTTTCATGAGCATTAAATGAACATGTCTTCTAACAAGAAAAAAAACAACAACAAAAACATCAACAATTATATGTTGCACTTACAGAATTAATCAACAATTCAATGTGATTTTATAAAGTGACTACAAAATCCTTTTTTTTTTATTTAAATTTAAAATTTATATGTTTGCATTTGAAGGAGTAAGCAATGTTGCAGTTCCTCTATCATCCTGCAGGTGGTGCACTCTAAGCTATTCACACAGCACAGCATCCAGTCAGGTAGAAGTAAAAAAAAAAAAGGCTATTTTTATAGTTTAAACCCTAAATATTGTCCCATAACACTAATTTCATTTTAAACTCAGCTTAATACATTATCCTTAAAAAAATAAAAATAAAAGAATGTAAAGGTGAACTTGTGTACAGTACTGTATGGCAGTGCTAGAATGTAAAATACAGATGTTACCTCTATAGATATCATTCAAATGCGTTTTTTTTGGTATCAGTACTGTAGAGTAAATACGGTAACAATTCACCGTCCCGAGCCGCGTTGTTTTCCTCTACGCTCGCTTTGTGTTCTCTCTACAGCACTAAACAATTTATACAGTATTATATTGTACGTATATGGAAATTTAGCTGAATTTACATTCATATTTATGTTACAAAATTAGTAAATTATATTGTTCTTAATAGTTTAGCGTTAAACATGAAAAATTATACATTGCCATGAAAAAAGCCATAATTTTATTTTTTTATAAAAAAGGATATTTGTGGTTTTAGCAAAATTGCAGAGGTTTCTGCGAACAATTATTACTTCGGTTCTAATGAAAAATCTGTGAATGACTGAATCACGACTTTGTCGACTGTTTTGTAGAAATGTTTATTATTGCGTTTCCTCTCATGCTGTCAGTAGTCGCATCGTCGTTGATGCCATCAATGCGCCATCAAATGACAGGCCTGTATTTTTTCTGCTGCAGGGTGTATAAATTTTTTGGAGCGCCCTCTCTGTGTGTGTGTGTGTGTGTGTGTGTGTGTGTGTGTGTGTGTGTGTGTGTGTGTGTGAGATGCTTATCGCAATATTCAATTCAATTTTATTTAATTCTATTTGTATAGCCGCTTTTAACAATCGACATTGTTGCAAAGCAGCTTTACACAATCAATCAACACAAATCAAAACCTAATACACCTAGGTATCATGATGACATCATACTGGAATGTCCCTGCTTCAAGCTTCTTGTACTTTTACAAAATCAACCTGCTTAATTTCTGCACCGTTACACAAGCAGTTGTCAAGCAGGACAAGAGTCAGGAATTTAAAATTAAAATGCTTTGCCTAGGAAGTGATATGGAAATGGACGAGCTTGTAAAGGTAACACACACACACACACACACCGTATAGAGTCGCCCTATTTCTCATTAACATAGGAGGCCAGAAAGGTGATAAAAATAGACAAAGACGAATGATTATTCAGGACATGAGCAGCCCATTTAGAACGAGACCAGGGTGTAAAAAAGGGTACCGCTGGATTAGGCTGAGTCCTAAAGGACTGGTCCCTGTACACATTAAACACCTGTCGACTTCTGGTTTAACTCTGCTGCTAATTTTGTGGTTCACCGCTTACGCTTCATTGTTTTACGTGATGGAACATAATTTAGATAATAATAGGTTTTAACTTCCTCAGAAATCTTGAAACAATGCCAGAGACGAAAGGCAGCCATTTTTCACTTCCTCTTTTCGAGTTCACGAGCGTATGAGAAACTGAGACGCGCCCCGTGGTGAAGTACGGCTCTCTCAGTGAGGGAAGCGAGAGTACCTGGTGATACTCGGACAGGATACTGTGCATGTCAGCCACGTCCTCGCTGGTGATCTGCTTCACCACCAGCGTGCGGTCGTACGAGATGAACAGGAGGCCCTCGCCCTGGCCCTCGCCTTTCACCGGAGGACTTCGAGTCAGAGAGGCCTGGAGGGACACACAAAAGACACATACAGTGGTGTGAAAAACTATTTGCCCCCTTCCTGATTTCTTATTCTTTTGCATGTTTGTCACACGTAAATGTTTCTGCTCATCAAAAACCGTTAACTATTAGTCAAAGATAACATAATTGAACACAAAATGCAGTTTTTAAA
>JAOVVA010000019.1:18597119-18611341 GCA_028565275.1 Leiocassis micropogon
GAGAACCTTCCAGAAGGACAACCATCTCTGCAGCAGTCCACCAATCAGGCCTACAGTATATGGTAGACTGGCCAGAGAGTCTCATCAGACCTGAGAATTTTGTTTCCCATGGTCTGAGAGTCCTTCAGGTGCCTTTCGGCAAACTCCAGGCGGGCTGCCATGTGCCTTTTACTAAGGAGTGGCTTCCGTCTGGCCACTTCACCATATAGGCCTGATTGGTGGATTGCTGCCGAGATGGTTGTCCTTCTGTGAGGTTCTCTACCCCCCGATCGAAGGGTGATCAGGGGAAACGGGATGCGCCTGAGCTAAATTTTGGGCTTCATGGCAAAGGCTGTGAATACTTATGTACATGTGCTTACTCAATTTTTTTTATTTTTAATAAATTTGCAAAAATTTCAAGTAAATTTTTTTCATGTCATTATGGGGTGTTGTGTGTAGAATTCTGCGGGGAAAAAAATTAAATTAATACATTTTAGAATAAGGCTGTGGAAAAAGTGATGCGCTGTGAATACTTTCCGGATGCACTGTAATTTTGTCTCTGTACACCAACACTACTGTAGGTAGTGCAGGCTCAAAAGTAACTGGACAAATTAACATAATTATAATTATAAATTAAATGTTAATTTCGAATATGTGGATGCAAAGCTTTTGCACACAATGACCTCCTGATGTATAAAACCCAGAGACATCACCAAACATTGATCTACTCTACTGCAGCCACCTTCAGTTTTGTCTTAATAAGGTAACGGGGATTTAAGGACATTCAATTTCTTTGCCTTGGGTTGTTTTCATGGGAAGTTATGGCTTCACAAGCCCTTCCTTTCCTAGTTAATCTTGTATTAGAACTGGGGAGGCTTTTCAAGTTTTTCTTTCCCTTTGCAATGTATAATCTGGCCTTTTTGTTCTTGAGCATTACCAGTGGTTTGCATCATGAGGTAACCCCTCTGTATTTACATGAATGAAGATAATCTCTTCGTTGTAGACTTTGCCAATGATAATTTTACAGTACCTCCTCCTTCAGAGGGTTCTTGTCTTGGCTAGATGTTGTCAATGGTTTTTCTTTCACAAAGGAAAGAATTCTGCCATCATTCACTTTAGGTGTCTTCCAAGCCTTTGTGTGTTACTGTGCTTGCCAGTGCATTCCTTCCATTTAAGTACCAAATTACTGATTTGGCTTTTAAGGGGTTTTTTTTCTTTTTTTTTAGCTTGATGTGGGATTCCTTCACTTGCACCAACTCCTCTTTGTTCCTATGAACTGCCACCAAATTCGAATTCAATGCTTGGAATAAACTCTTGACCTTTTATCTCTTTAATTTGTCTAATTTGACTAAATAAAAATCAGGCCACAACTGGCCATCCTGAGTAACTGGCACTTTTCTAGCTGAAGTTGAGCAACTCTACCCCTAGCATTGTGCTTATATTATTTTGGGTGAACAATAGTAGGGATTAGGGACGGGAATCACCAGGAACCTTCCGATACAATATTATCACAATACCTCGGTGCTGATATGATTTGTATTGCGATTCAGTATCACGGTTTTATAAATATTTTATAAAATATTTTTATATATCCTGTTCCAGTGATTTATTCCACCCAGAGATAAAGCTTAAACTATTTCTTCCTACATCGGAAAGTCTATAGGGTGGCAAGGTGGCTTAGTGGTTAGCACTGTCACCTTGTACGTCCAGGTTTGATTCCCGCCTCGGGTCTGCGTGCATGGAGTTTGTATGTTCTCCCCATGCTTGGTGGATTTCCTACAGGTACTCCACAGTCCAAAGACATGCAGATTAGGCTAATTGGCGTTCCCAAATTGCACATAGTGTGTGAATGAGGATGTATGTATGTGTACCCTGCTATGGATTGGCACCCCATCCATGGTGTACCCTGCCTCGTGCCCTAAGTCTCCTGGGCCTCCTGCAACGCTGTATACAGAATAAAATAGTATAGACGATGAGTGAGTGAGGAAAGTCTACAGGGCAGAAGCTAGTAATGGAACATCATATACCTTTTATAACACTGGTCAGTAAAGGAACTAATTGTTTTGTGGACATTCTACAACTTGTTAGTCTTATGCCGGATGCCCTTCCTGATGCAACCCTCCTATTTTATCCAGGCTTGAGACTGGCCCTGCATCCAGTGACTGGGGTTTGGGCGGGAATTGAAGCCGAAACCTAACACTGAGCCACCAATGCCCATATTGTGGACCTTCTACAACATTAAACATAAATGTAAATGGATCTTAGGCTGCAGCAATTTGCCCAGATTTTTTGTTTGTGTTTATTAAAGATGTTATACTTTAATGGGTAATAGCAACAAATAAAAAAATTATGGTGCTGTGGTATAAAAGGAATAAAACACTTCAAGATGTGCTGTTTTAGGCTCTAATTTGGCTCTGTCAATAATTTTTTAACATTTCCCATGAAGTAATGGTTGATCTGTCCGGTATTAATCATAAGTCTCATCATTAGTTTCATTTTAATGGAGTCTTTTAAATAAAACACAGTACATTGTCACATATAATAGTAATATAGCTGTTTGTTCTTTATTTTCTTTAAGTTCTTGGTTTTTTTTTGCGGCTTTGCACAGCCTCCTGAAATCACTGGCACACACACACACACACACACACACACACACACAGATACAACACAAGAAGTATGAATGTTTTTGCTCTTTCATTTTCATTTTTTTTCCCTCTATGCATTTTGAATTGAGAAAATACATTTTGCTTGTTTTTTTGTGTGTTTTTTTCAGTGATCAACTTAAATATTACAGATCAGGAAACGAGAGAATAATTGCTAAATCATGTAGAGCAGTACAATACATCTGATGGGTTTACTATTCTTTTTTTTCTTTTCTTTTCATAAAATATGCCATGAAAGCTCACTGTTCGCTTTCAGCCTGAAATTCAACTTGACAATGAACGACAACAACAAAACAATGTTGACAATATAAAAATACATGGTATTGTATTTCCTTAAATAAAGCATCAATCTATATATAAAATATTATATTGAAGTATATAAAAATATGCCTTTTCAGATAGAGTAATAGCCATCAGCTTTCAAGAACCTATCACCCCATGGCAACCACAACACAACAACAAAAAATAGGATTTATGTACAAAGAAAGTGTGTATTAATGCTGAACTGTCACAACAGAAGGGACGGGATGTTTTCCGAAATCATGTGTATGTACGGTAGTCTTGATGTCTTGTTTAGATTACATATAACGTCTCCAAGGAAATACAATAATTCTCTGGAAATAAATTAAGCGTTAAAAGGCATAATTTGCTTTCGTACATATTCATTTACTCAGTGTATCTTTGGAGAGAGGGAGAGGGGATGGCAGGGGAGGCAGAGATTACAATGGCACCCACGCCCGCTTTAACAGTATTGACAGCCTACTCGGAAGTACACAAGACCCAGGCAGTGATGGCTATCACAAAAAAAAAAAAAAAGGACACTACTAAGTGGCCAGGGTGTAGAGTCTGCTTTTGAAAGTGATCTGCTACGGGCGGAGTGATGAAGTGTCTCCCTGGCTCTGTGCTTACACACTGCAGGACCTGCAGAAGGCGTATGGCAGTGACGTGAACCTTCGGTTGTTGCGGCGTATGGAGTGTTAAAGTTGTGTTTCCCATGTTGAGTGGTTTTTTTCCCCCTGGTGTCTCCTGGCCAGGCAGTGTCGCAGCACGAGCGGCCCGTCCTCCCGTCTCCCTTACGCCCCTCCCCTCCTCTTCCTCTTCTTCCTCCTGGCTCGAAATTGTGGCACCACGGGCCCCATCTCACTCTCCGTCGCAGGGTAAGGCGCCGCCTTCGTTACCGCCAGCGTGGGACGGTAGGGTGAGGCCTAATTCGTCAACGCACCAGCAGTGGCCACGCTGCATGCCTTTAGAGGACCGGCACTAAGGAATAACAGATACAGACTTTAATTAAAACTTGCCATGGTGGCACTTAATGTAACTATAAAGAGATAAAACTTACAACGGGTGATTAAAGTCAGTCACAAGATCTATCTATCTACTCTATCTATCTATCTGCTCTATCTATCTATCTATCTATCTATCTATCTATCTATCTATCTATCAGTACCCCTCCAGCTGAGCAACAAGTCGGGGGAGGCACTATTCTTCTACGAGCTCACAATATGGAAATTCGAGCTGTGTAATACAAAAATGGAAAAACTGCTGTGTTTTTTTTTTTCATGTTTAAATGCACACTGGTGGCTCTGAATGTCCCCTGAGTGTCTAAAAATGACTAAAAAGTGATTTCTTTACCTAATAGGTTTTATACCTTTATTGGAAGCCATTGAGAAATAAGTTATTAAATTATACAATCATCATCATAATACATTTTATTACCATTTGCCTTCATTATCCAGTGTGTTACCACCGTTACATGATGCTGTATTCTAAAGTTCTGTTAAATTATAGTACTGGAGCTCACTTTTACGCTTTTTCACCCTTGTGATCATTCCTAAGAAATAGAAATATATATACCAGAAGATGTGCAACTGTTATTCTTTTCATACTCTTTTTTGTCCCCTATGTCTGTTTAGATTGCCAGCGGTATTATTTACATATGCATCATATACCTGCTTTTTCCTGTAGAAGCCACGAGTGTCGCAGTTGGGGATGTAGATGTCACGGTCTGACTGGAAAACAGTGAGCTCGAGGCCTCGCAGCACGGCGTTGAGCAGCTTCCTGCACGGAGCCTGGGGAGGAAATGAAAGTACAAAGGAAAAAAGATGAGAGATTAAGGAGGGGAAAAAAATGAACGGCTCATGCACTCCTCTCTGATCTTAATGCGGATAAAGACGCGTAACGGTTTACATTCCTTTGAGGTTTGGTGATCATCTCTCTGTATCACGGTACTTGGTGAATCTGACATCTTTATATAGATCTTAAAGCTTTCTGAATCGAAAAGAAAGTGAACCCGAGACCATTTTGGAGGTCAAGCCTGATGATTCAGGGAAAAACCTGGAAAAGGCTTTGTGATGTGGTTTTTTTAGGGCTCTAGGATTCATATCCTATTTTGGTGTTTAATGGGGCTCATCTAGTTGAATATAAAGTAAGAAACGAAACAAGACAAGAAGACACCCACCTTTTCAATTTCACCACTGTGCGAAGGCGGTGGACCTGCGAATAGAAGAAGAAATTCATGACAAAAGCTGAAATAAATGATTATTTGTGTAAATGTTCACAACCTGATTTCAGTTTTGCCTTTACGCATGCTGTCTTTAACGCAATAGCTGTTAATGATCAGTAGATGGAGACGTCTGGTGTATGAATCAGCACAAGGAGAATGTGGGTGACACTGACATGTACTCTCTCTCTCTCTCACACACAGACACACACACACACACACACACGCGCACGCACACAGTCCTTCCCAATTTCTTGTTCCTTTTTTTTCTTCTTGTTTGACCCCATTTTATTCACACATGCCCAATTTGACACACATCGGATTTTATATTCACACACACACACACACACACACACACACACATGCACATGCACACATGCACACTGACAGTAAGCGCTCTTGTAGTCATTGAGGTCACTGAATTGCTTTTGCACGGCAGAGGAATTTATTGTCATTGCATGCAAACTGACAGCTATTCCCAGCATTTTATAGGGCTACACCATCCCTTCTTCCGCTAGCGTTCCCGTCATCCCTGTGACACTGCAGCATAGTGACCAAGGTGAGAGTCTGATAAGGCATCTGTGGAGCCTGAAAGACATGCTGCCGCTACATGCCGGTGTGCTTAAAGCGGATTACGGCGCTCATTCTGATGCTGCATGCAATGATAAAGCATGACTCAGAGACTGTCATGCTTCAGGACGGCACGCTTGCGAAAGCCGACGAGTTCTTACCTGGAGGGGAAGGGTTTTCGGTGGGGATCGTCCTGATCTGCTTGGTGCATACGCCTCGGCCCTGCAGCAGAGCCTGGAGCGGGCTGTGGTCGCGTGGAGGAGGCATGCAGCGCAGGCCCTTGGCACAGCTCAAAGTGTAAACCCCGCACGGCTCCCCTAAAGCCAGCACAGCTGTGTTGGCAGCCACGATGGGGTCCCGGGAAACTCGAGTGTCTTTGCAGGATGGGCAGATCTTATGGGGACCCAAGCGGCTGGCCAGAGTCCAGGATCCACAGTTAGCAATGGGCAACAAGACAACGGCCAGCAAGTTCAAGAGCAAAGGCATCTTTTGCGCTGTGGGACTCCTTCGCTGTTCCTACGTGCTCCTTGGGCGATGCTATTTCTGGAGACCTGCTTGTCTTTTCTCTCTTGCACGGTGTTCTGTTCAGCCAGAGTGCCAGAGGACACGATCCTGAGAAACGCACAGAGCAGCAGCTTTTAAAGATCTGAAAGGCGGTGATAGAGAGAGAGAGGGAGAGAGAGCATGGTTATGACACCTTCAGGGGCTGGGACTGAGAGAGAGAGAGAGAGAGAGAGAGCAAGGAAAGGAGGGAGGGAGAAAAAGAGAGGGGGGGAAGAGAAAGAGATTATTTTTCCTTTCAGAAATGATCAAGCTCCTTTCCAGTTTTTCTTCCTCCCGTCTCGCATCTGGAAGCACTCCTTAGCCTGAAACACAAATGTGGCACACGTCAAAAGCCGTGCAATGCACCGTAGATGAAAATGTCACATGGTTCAGGGAAAGGTTTGCCATGGTAACACACAGAGGGCGAGGGATTCAGATCCTCTTATACCTACACGAGTTTTTTACTCCATTCATAAAAATATTCATTTTTCAATCTGTATGTGGTTGCAGAAGCAAAAAATCTGTATCACCAGAATCTTAATAACGAAATTGTTTCTGCAGTGCTAAATCATTTTCTTATCCGTTCATCAATCTGATGCTTGCATGCCTATTAGTCCTGCAAAACTTTTTTTTTTTTTTTTTTGGCAATGTCCAGATACCTAACTATGACTCATTACCAAAATCTCCACTCAAGCAACATGTGATAGCTGAATTTATCAAAAGATGCAAAACATTTCTGGAATATACAGCATCATAGCTAACCAGAATTTTGACAAAGAAATGATCGTTTGGCACTTTCTTTTTTTTTTTGCATGAAGATTATAAAAGATTATTTTGTTGAGTCTGTCAGGTGTTGATTTAAAGGCTTCTGCCTGACAACTCGTATCTAGATAACTGTCGCCAGCTCTTTAATGAGCACGAGACGGCATGTTCCAGTGACAAATAACATGATTACGCTAACTTGACATCACTTGAGTTTTAGCGTGAGGTACTTTGGCAGACACATGCTGTATAAATAAAGTTGACTAGACTTGACTTGAAAATCAGTTTATTTGCCCAGTATGATCTCCACAAGAGATTTCATGTCCAAGCCTGTGTCCTTTCACCTAAATACCATTACAACTAAGCTGTAAACTTTATATATTTTTTTCTTTATGACAGTCCTTAGACAAATACAAGTGTCTTTTTTCTTCACGTGACTGGGTAAAAAGTTTCCTGGAAAGACAGAAACATTATTTAAGAGTCATTCTAGTAACGGTCTCAGACATAGGACTGTTCAGATCCTGTGTTTTCTGAAGTATCGTGCATGAGACAACTGAACTCCCAGTTTCTGCGCAATACCTGTTCCCTGAACACTGGGAATGCGACCAGATTGGAGATCTCACTTTCATCCGCTCTGTTCAGATGATCACCAGCTGGTGGTGTTAACGCAATATCGACAGAGGTGATCAATTTTGCCAAAGGGAGTAAGGTTACCTGTGGTGTTCTGTTTCCATATAAGGCGATGTGCACAACCGATGCTTATTTTCCACATGTTCCAGCAGGGAACTGTTCCAAATGGATTGCAAACCAATGGGGGGCCTCTATGTGTGTGTGTGTTTTTCCTCTCCAAAAACTGTCTGTCAGAACAAGACTCCATCCCCTCCACCCATTGAGAAAGCCGTTCTGTCCCAAATAACCTTCTCAAATATATACATCTCCCCTCACCAGCTCTCCATCCATTTGCACACTGCTGATTAAATCTCACAGCATTCGGAAAATCTTTTACAAACAGATTCACAGGATGGACCACCTTGACAGGTGCCACCTATACAGAAGCTTTTAACTTCTGCTGTTTCCATAACAATGCTATAATGTACTGCAGATTTCATGTGATTCTCAGTAGCTAGAACTCTTTGAACCAGAAGAGAGTACACCAAGCATGCAACGCCGGTCCATCACATAACAACATGTGCACAAATTCACACTTAGGGTCAATTTAGGTTGAATTCATCCATATGCTTTCCAGTAGAACCCAGGTCTTGATACAGAACACACTCACTCATTCTAATTCATATTCTATCCTTATCCTGTTAAGGGTCACCGGGAGCCTGGAGCCTATCCCAATCCATCGGAGGGCACACACTCACTCACACTACAGGCCATTTTGAAATGCCAGTTAGCCTAATCTGCATGTCTTTGGACTGTGGGTGTAAACCGGAGTACATGGGGGAAACCCACCAAACACGGGGAGAACATGAAAACTCCACGCACACAGATCTGAGGTGGGAATCGATCCAAAACCCTGGAGATGCAAGGCAACAGTGACTACCACTACGCTAGGTCTTGATGACTAGTATGGCTAAGGTGATCCTGGGGCGATCCATGTGGTTGACGTGGGAGTTTATGTGACATGATGAATAGAGGTTGACCTTGTCATTTTGTGAGGCCAAATACCGACAATGCCACAGTTATCCAAGGTCAGGAGTCCAAAAAATTCAAACTGGCTGATATATTAAGTAGGAGGCCAAGCGACAATGGCCAATGTGTGTGTGTCTGTAAAAGAGGGTCTATAATGCTTTCCTCTGAGTGTGTTACTCTGGCCTGTGATGCAGCATGAACAGCATTTTGAAGGAAATCAGTTCGCTAGCCTTGTGCTTGTTCTTGAGAAAGTTTGTGTTAGCCTTCAACCTCCCTCTGGCTAAAAGCTGTTGAATGTTAGTCAAAAGCTTCTTCTTCTTCCTTGTTGTTTAACCACAGATGACATACAATAAGTTGGATTACTGCCACCTATAGGTTTTGCTCTTCCTCATAAACGCTGCTTTAACTATTGAAAGCTAACCTTTTCTTCTTCCTCCTTGTAGTTCAGAGCTGGCTGGTGGATGGCAATTGAATAAATTTCATTTATGGAAAATGGTTGGGCTGTTTACACAAATTAAACATAAACATCCCTCAATGTTTCTTTGTGTGGATATCGTGTCGTACAATGACACAACTAACAACAAGGGTGCTGATTGTAGCTATTACAGTAATGTAATAGCATTTCAGTAAAGTAACCCTATATACAATTGGTCCAACATGGTGAAATATTCTTGAATTTAGCCAAACTATCTATAATTTCATAAACTATGCTTATAACATACCAAAAATAAGATTATTTTAGCTTCAAATTTTACTAAAATTTCAAGCTAAAATGTCTTGTTCTACTGTCAGATAATTTCACTTCATTCACTAAATAAATTCCAAAAAAAATGAATTGAATCTGGCGAGCTTTACTGGTGACGTCACTTACATTGAAACTCAAACAATTTCCTTATCCGCCACACTAAATTGCAATTTCCACCAAAAATGACTAATTTACACCGCAAAAAATTACATCTTTGAAAGTGAAATAGTCTTGAAGTTAGCCAACCTATCTACAATTTCTTAAAATATGATTACAAAAATGTTTGATCAAAAATGATTTAAAAAATAATCAAATGTCACAAAAATTTCAAGTAGAAAATGTCTTGTTCTATTGGTAGATATTTTTGCTTCATTCAATAAATAAAGTCCTAAAAACTAGCAAAACCTTAAGTGGGTTGAACTTTTTCCTTTGAACTAACAGTGGTAAGATATTCAACTTTTTAAGTGTCAGCGATGAGGTATTAGCTCGCTTTACTGTTGATGTCACTTCCATTGAAACGCCAACAATTTTCTTATCCACCACACTGAATGGCAATTTCCACTAACATGTCTTAATTTGCACTGGGAAAAAAATACAGCTTAGAAAATAAAATATTCTTGAATTTAGCCAAATTATCTACAGTACAATTTCTTGCAGTATGGTTAGAAGACACCTAAAATGAGATTACGCTTATGTCTAGTCAAATGTTACTATAATTGCAAGTTAAAAATGTCTTGTTCTATTGCAATATAATTTAGCTTTTATCGAGAAATGAATTCCTAAAAACAAGCACATAGCATAGCAATAGAACAAGACATTTTTGCTTGCAATTTTAGCAAGAGAAATAAGCTCAATAATCTTGTTTTTGGTGTGTTGTAATCTTATTTTAAGATTTTTTTAGATAGTTTGGCTAAGTTCAAGAATATTTTCCCTTTTTTGAAGCGTGTTTGCTTGACATTTGGTAAAGTATGTTATCTTGCCAAAAAAGTGCAATGGAAAGAACTGCTCAAGTCTGTGTATAGATTATTTATTTATTTATTTTTTGCAATTCCTTTAGTGTTTCTATTTGGAAATCTCTTTTCCCCCCAAGTAAAAAGGCTCCAACGTTTTGTTGATCAGGTTTGTGGATAACCGCATACTAACACATTAATCAGTATTTTCCATTAGCCTGCCATGACACAGCAGTCCAGTACTACTCAGAATGCTAGTACGCCTCACCAGTGACGTTTCACTCCAACGCGTTAGTACGCATGCGTAGGATTGCGGCTCGTCTTCTTATTGGTTAAAACCACGTCAGGGATTTCCCCCCTCTCTCCCTGGCCTCTGATGTAAACAGGAAGTGTATTAGACTCATTTCTGTTGAGTTATCCAGGTGACACGCGCGCGCGAGTCATCGCTAATGGAGTTCGTGGCTAGGATTAAACACAAGGGGCCCTAACATCCCATAATATTCCCCAGAGCTGTGAGTAAGGTAAGGGGATTTTAATGAAAACAACCAAAATGGCGGATTAGTGTCAGATTCCTTCGAGCGTCTTGTTCGATGCTAATGCTAACTCTAGCTGAGAGTTCACTTGGTAAATAACAAAGTTTAGTCGATGGTAAATGTCAGGGTTAGCGTTTAACTGTTTTAATAATGTAATCTCTGTAAAGTAATGTATTTAAAGTCTGCTTTCTAACATTGGTGTATTTAGCGGGTAAGTGACATTTGTTAGCTGTTGAACTTTGTGGAGTGAGATGAAACTAATTGACAGGTCACTGGGTAAATGCTTGGACACGACGCAGTAACACATCAGTGTGTGTGTGTGTGTGTTTCTTTTTAAAGATGCAATATCTGTTTATTTAACGTGTTTATTAACATGTTTATTTGTTTAAAAAAACATAAAATATATGTAAAAATCTGAAAGACTAAAAAAAAAAAAAAAGAAATTTGGTTCAAAGTATCTTAAGTTTCCCGTATGGAAAACTGGCTTCCGGTAGCGCTTTATACTATAGACTCTACGGTCACCATGGATACCGGGGGCGGAGCTTCGTCAAAATGTGCATGAATGATTAGAATGGCAATACCGAGCTGCGTTCACATTACAAACCGCGTGTTTCAATTCCAGTGTTTTTGGTCAGATCGAATTTACATGTCGAGACGGTTGACCTCTTATGCAAGTCAAACAACACATGCGATTGTAACAAAAAGAATTTTGCTCTAAAATACAATCTGACCATTCTTATTCAAGTTGCATGATCGCGTATCAGAAAAACAAGCAAAAAAGAAAAAATGGGGCTCTGGAGAGGCGCAGCAGTAATGAGCTCATGCTATAATCCAGAGATTGCGAGTTTAATTCCTGGGTGATGCTGTGGCCTCCCGCAGCTGGGAGCCCAGAGAGAGCTGATTGGTCGAGCTCTCTAGCTCTCTCAGAGGGGAGGGATGGAAGACACTTCCGCCCTCTCCTATCAATCACAGCTTTACAGCCAATCATGGGCGTCTGTGACACGCAAGCAGAAGGAGCAGATAGCAATATCCTCTGAGTGTGTTATGCTGCTTCTGACAGTCTTCGAACAAATGTCGTCGGTTTGTGAGACACGCGTGATAGTCTACGTCCTCGCTGGTTGATAGTTATAGGTTTGATGTGAAAGTACACTAATGACAGGTGGGAATTGGCTACGACTAAATTAGGGAGACAATCAAGGGAATTACAAGAAAAGTAAATAAAAAGATATCTATAGCACATAATAGAGTAAAAAAAACAAAAACAGAATTGAGTCTCTTTAGGCTGGTAATGTGAACGTAGCCTTAGAGAACTTAAAACAAAAAAAGGTAATTTTGCCAAATGGAACTTTAATAAAATATAGTTTCAGCTGTAAAAACGAATGGGTTACATAGTTATTACATTACGGTCCAATTTAATCTGCTTATTCATCCTCATGAAATCGCAATTTTAATCCTGTAGTTTTGTGTAGCTACAAAATGTGTGATGAGCTGATTATTGAGTGTACAATGAAATCACCCGTTATCAAAGTCGTTATAGTTCACGAAACAAAGAAGCACATGCGTGATACTCGTAAACCAAGACTTGTTCGTTTTCCAAGTCAAAATTAAAAAAAAATCTTTGCTCGTCTTGCGGAACTCTAGCGAACCGCGTTATTCCGAGATACAATTCCAAAACTATTAGCAAACCTCCAGGTGAGATTAATAAATCTTGCCTTCTGTGTCACGATTCTTTACAAGTATTCAGTCTCATCTTGGTTAGAAACCCAGGCAGGATTTAAAGATTGTCAAATAATTTTATTTAAATTTTTTTTTTTTAGATTCAGGGTTTAGTGAGATTTCGAACTAAGACGACTTTTTTTTTTCCTAAATATTTTTAAAGCAGAAATTATTCATTTCTTCTTTTTTTTGTTTTGTCTTTCATCTTCCTTTAGCGGGTTAGTTAAATAGAGGCGTATATCTCATATATACTTTTTTTTTTTTTTATATAGTTTTTGTATTATATTTTTAGTTATATTTATTATATTTGATTGTTTTTTCCGTTCTGATGGCCGGCTGCCGTATCACACCGAACGTTTCCTCCATCAGCGACGTTCCAAATGCATCTGGATTGCAATCAAGAGAGAGACTGTTGTGGCCTGTTTTATGCAGTAATGAGTTTAGACAATAGATTGCAGCTTGACTGCGTTCTCTAAACATCTGTCCCCAACCAAGAATTCTAAACAGTGTCGATTTGTTTAGTTTTTTTCCAACGTTTGTTTTTTTCCCCCTCTGACCAAGATGGACGACATCAATTTACACTACAGGATCCTCAACTGGAGACGCAGGATCCGGGAAATAAGGGAAGTGCGAGCCGTGCGCTATCAGGAGCGGTACAAGCGCATGCTGAAGGACGGAGACACTTTGAGGTGCGTCTGAGATTATAAGCCTGTCTGTTTCTTGGAGCCAGGTATTTATGTACCTGACACACGCATGCATAAAAAGACACTCGTATGACTGACCTGGTGGCTTATCTGTCGGAATAGTCAGTCATCTGCATGTCTTACAAACTTGGATTTATGGAAGTGTATTTGGATCCATTTAGCTGACAGGTCCTTCCTTTTGCTGAGCAGCCTGTATCTCTGCATGTAGAGTTTAAATTAAAAGACAGATGCTGGAGCTTTTTAACGTGTGCAACTTTTGATAATGTAACACTATAAAAATCTGTTTTGTGTTTTGTTGCACAACTCAACAAAAGAAGCTCAAATGAAGTAAAATTCATACACGATTCATAACTGAACAGTTTTTTTGCCCCCCTCCATCTCTACCAGGAACTCATCCTCCCAACCTTTGACTTTGCAGACGCTTCTCCGTCAGCGCGGTAGAACCACGTCAGGAAAGCGGCGTGCGTGCAGCAGAGCCATCAGCTCCCTTTACAAAAAAACGCAAACAAGCCCTGCGTCTCGCAAAACCTCACTGATTGAAATAATTATAATGTCAGCAAACGTTATAGGAGAGGAGATGCTTGTTTTTTTTTGTTGTTTTTTGTTTTTTTTTTGCTCAGAGAAACATGAAAGGCAAGTTTGACGTATCGGAAAAACAAACCGGATGCGCGCGGAATGGTGTCCGAATTCCCCAAATACACAAAAATGACATGTTTTCCATGTCGCTGTCACATTCAATCTCAAAGGGAGAAAAATGTGAATGCGGAGGTCAGGTTGCGTGTGTAGGCCGCCTTCGAACACTCAAGCTCACGTGCAGGTGGGTTTTATGGAATAAGATCACTGTCAAAAATATTTGTGCGTAAAAAAAAAAGATTTGTGTGTAATTCTGTCTTTTGTCTGAGTTGGATTCCAAAATCTA
>JAOVVA010000019.1:18612514-18628109 GCA_028565275.1 Leiocassis micropogon
ATACACACACACAGTATATGTACACAACGTTCAGGAAAATTTGAGATGTGACCCTGGAGGAAGGAGAGATAAAAGTACCTGCAGCAGCAGTGCTCTTTATAAAGCAGTGCTTTATTTCTAAAGTGCTGTAATTTTCTCCGCTCTAGTTACCAAGGGAACTCTGATGAAGTTGGCTGCTATGTGGCTCCACGGCCTTTATCAAAAGGAAACTGCTACTTTGAGGTAAGCAACGGCATCAGTACGAGATTTAAGGGCGAAGTAGAAATGATGACTGATCGATAATGTGAATGATAACGTCGTGAGTTGTTGTTTTCTTTTAAGCTGTCGTAATACTAACACTCAACAGAAAAATTTACATTTGTTTTTTGTCTTCCTTTTTTGGTCGCATTTTCGAGAACATTAGTACAATCACTATCACATAATTTTATTTTTTTATTTATTATACTTTTTTAAAGAAATGCCATACTAGCTTGAGTGGAACCACATGAAGGGACAAAACAATCTGTTTGTTTCCATATTCAGAACCACAATTCTCACAGTTTATGCGTGCCATGCGTTCAGATTTTTTCTCTTATATTATTATTCCCTTCTCAAACTCACACTGACACATACTGGAAGCCCCGCCCACTTTCTCACAGTCATCTGTTGGCCAGTTCCCTTTTCTTGCTTAGAAGATGACTTGTATGATTAGTCGAATACACTGAAGACCGAATACACTGCTTAACCGAAAGATTTTCACACCCTCCAAGATTGAAGACCATGTGGTGGTGAAATGATGTGTTAAAATGATTCCTCCCACTCCCAGAACCATACTTTTACAATTTGAGTTCTGGAGTATCCCCCGTGCCATCAGGGAAGAGAAACTCCATAGATGTGATAACCTGGTCATTCAGTACATTCAGGTCTACAGCTGACTTTATTTTATTGCCACATAACGTTGCTGAGTCTCGACCTGAGCGACTGATGCAACCCCAAATCATAACACTGTCTCCAGAGACTTGTACAGTGGACACTATACACGATGTGTGTGTCACTTTCCTTCTTACCTTGATGCACCTTTTACCCTGGAATAGGATCAGTCTGGACTCATTAGACCACATGACCTTTTTCCATCGCTCCAAAGTCCAATCTTTGTGCTGTCTAGCAAACTGAAGCCTTTTTTTTGTTGTTGAGTCTGACTAAACGCATTTCTTCCACAAAGTTGATGGTTCAGCAAAATCCTTACAGGTTTTAATAATGTAGTGGATGTTTCTTAACCCAATTCCAGTAATTTAAAATCTCCTTAATTGTCTTTGGTGCTTAAAGATGACCAATAATTTGACCCTTCTGAAGTGGTGCCTTTTTTCTTTTCTTTTTTTGTTGAGTCCAGGCAGTTTATACAAGTAATATTATTTAACTTTCAGAGAGCTTTTACTGTTCTCCATTTCTTCACGCACCTTATATCCCGTACTTACTCGAGTGGAATCACGTCAAGTAATGTTAAAACTATTCGTCCTCACAGTCTGTCCCTTTCAGCATCCGAGTACACAGCTTTGACTTCAAGATGTACCAAAACAGTCTTCTTATGTTTTTCTTAATGAGAACAGCAGATGAGGCCGTTGATGCATAAATTTGGAATGAATGACATGAGCAGTTCTGAACGATTGCTGGAAGCCCCGCCCCTTTCTCAATAACCTGAGCCGATTCTCTCTTCCTGCTTGAAACATGGCTTTAAACGATAACTTGAATCTAGTTACTTTATTTATGAGGAAATTTTCAGCTACCAAAAAGAAACCAAAAGGTTAAATATTTTTTTCACAGTAGTTATAGAAAAATCTTTCAAATCTTTGATTATTGTTGGATTTCAAAAAAAAAGAAATTAAAAAGTGAAACTGTTTTAATTATTTTAATTCAAACATTCAACAAATGTAATAAAATACTAGATGTTTGTGTTTTATTAGGAAGCAAATGCATGTTTGTTTAATAATTAGATTATGTCTGGAAGAAGATTATGGCCGCCATAAAAACGTTTGAGTTCTGAATTTTTCCTGACAGTTTCTCAGAATTCTGACATTACACGCAGAATTCTGTCTTTCATCTCAGATTTCTAAAAATCTTTGAGTTCTGAATTTTTCCTGACCTTTAAGTTAAAAAGTTGAGAAAAACATCAGAATTCTCAGGTCAAAGTCAAAATTCTAAGAAAATTAGGATCCAAAGCTTAAAGTGAAAATTGTGAAAAAAAGGTCAGAATTTAGTTTTAAAAAATGTTTTTGTTAAAATTGAGTTTTTTGAATAAAAATTTACTTTAGTCAAGTATTTTCTGTAAAAACGTCTGTAATTAACAGTTGTATCTGGTTATAGGTTTTATAGGTTTCTTAGCCTATTTATTTATTTATTTATTCAATGTACATGTCTTGAGACTTTAAAACACATTAAATTTTCTTCTTTTTCTTCTCGCTACTGTTTGAGTTAAGCACGTTTTTAAGATCAGACACAGTTTTGTTTTAAGCGAAACCAAACACGGGAAAGGCAACACACGATTCATCTACAGACATCTACAAAATTCCACATTGCGTATGCATCGAATACGAGCATTGAAGCATGTAGATTACATAGCGACAAGCACGCTCTTCATTCCACTCTGGTAATTTTTGTTTGTTTTTTTTTGTCTTTATTTTATTTAGCTTTATTAAAATTCAGTGTCCCTTTTGGATTTAAATATTTCTCAACACTTGTGCTAAATTTAGTTTTTTTTCTCCCATTTAAAACGGAGGACCTACTCTGTTTAAAAAAAAAAAAGATGGAAGCTTGAATGTATTCTATCCCATGTGCAGGTTATTATCTGAGGGTCATGTGGTGAGTAGAAAGTTCAGGAACACAAGCTGCAATTTTTATACAGAATTATTTATGCATTTATTTCTGTTTTGATTAATAATTTCAGCAATTAGTTATTAATACCTTATTATAGTTGAGGAATCACAAAATAGCACGAGACACGTGGCACAGTTTCGAGTTGCAGTGCAGACGGGTACTCTCAGCCCTGAGGAACAGCTGAATAAAGTGTGACTCCTCCGGGATATACTGCTGATATGAGTATAAAACAGCATTTGGGAAAAGAGAATGCATGTGATTTCAATATGGAAAAAACCTGCAGGGATGTGGCTGTAAATCTGGCTTTGGGTGAAGGCAAGTCTTGAGTGATGTACAGTGCTGGTTTGAGGTCGTTGCCAGCTTGTCGTGGTTTGATAAACTTCCACTTCCTCATGGGCATTGGAGCTGGAAAGCAGCACCCCGTCCGTGCCGCAGTGCAGAACAGTCCCCTGCGGCCACATTTCAGATTTAAACATTCAAACGCTTTAGAATTAAGCGGAATTTCTTTGAACCAGTTTTTAGTGCCAATAATTCTGGATTTGAATGCATTCTTTAGAAAGAAAATAAAAACTGCCCATTAAAGGTTTTCGTGTGCTGTCAGGTTTATTCAGTCATACTTATAGCTAATGACATATTCTGAGATGAAAGCTAACACATGCTTCCTCTAAAAGCATCCACTACACTACAGAGCAGCCTTCCAAAAAAAAAGCTATCCGCCCTCTTTTGCATACATGAGCTCACAGGAGCACACGATTGACCAGTTCTGCTGTGATTAACAGGAGAGAAAGAGGACTTCCATTGTTGATTAAAAACTTCATCACTGTGACATCATTAACAATTCTTGAATCTATGCAGACAAGTCCAGAATTATTGGTACCCTTATTAAAATTGGTTTTAAAAACTATGAAATAATTAACCACAAAGATACGTTTTGTACTTCTAACCTTTTATTTAAACCCTACAAACAGCCAGATCCTTTTTAACAGTCCTAATGAAAGACTCGAAGAAGAACAGAAATGCATCCTAGAAGCAAGGACTGTGACCTATAAACCAAGAGTGAAAACATTTATCAGCAGCTTTACGATACGAACAACAGCTGCAAGACAAAGACATGCTTAAACCAGAACTTAAATAAACAACCTAATCAGTAACAAACGCAACAAGAGTGACGCGTGACTCTCAGGGGTGATCAGAGGTCCTGGTGCTTCCCTTCCACAGTGTAGTTTAAACTGTACTCCCTTTTGAGGTAATGTAAGTCAAGAGGACATCCCTTGATCTCACGCACTCTTACTATTTGGTCATTGGGTTTGACGATGCTTCCCTTCCCTAATGACCTCATCGTCTCTGTAATGATTAAAAGAAAAAACGAATGCCTGTTATATATAGTACACAACCAGGACTTGTGATGAAATCTTCTAAAACAAATAATAAAAAAAAAGAATTGCCATTATACAAAAGACTTCAAGCACAGTATGGTGATGAGACTCAGTGGTACATGCGAATGGTGCACACGTTATAAAAAAGGCAGTACGTCCGTGGCGGCGCAAAGCCCACTGCAGTCGTTCCTGTGAAAGTGCAGCGGATGAAACACCTAATGTTTGAAAACGGACGGATAACTTGTCGCCCACTTGTGGAAAAGACGAATCTGAAAACTTTGTAATACATCCAAATGCTTGAGAAAGTGCATTAGTGTATCAAGGAATCACATAGAGAAATGAAGGTAGATCAGAAGTCCGGGTTTGACTAGAACGACCATCGTATGCAAGAAAGGGACGCTACTTCCTGGATTCCTGTATAGACGTAATCATCAGCTTCAGTGTGTTTAATCAAGGTGTTTACATTGTGACTTTTGCGCTGATTGTGACGGACAGAGCTCCCTGGTATACCTAGTTAACGCAGCACATCTGATTTCGACGAACCGTCTCCTTAAAAAAAAAAAAAAAATCATCTCCAAAATCTCTGTAGGACGGAGCCCCCACAATCCCCATCCCCCCCCCCCAACCTCTTCGTCTGCGTCAAAGGCGTGATCATATTTCCTCGTTAGATTTTCATGGACGTTTCAGTTCACCTCCTTTGACCTCCACGAGTCAGCGTGATTACCCGCTCGCACATCAATCTCTGCTCTCTCTCTCACACACACACACACACACACACACACACACACACACACAGAGCTGAATCTCTTTCCCCTTACTGTGATCTTAGGCTGCCTGTTTTTTCAGTGCGTGTGTGTGCGCGTGTGTAAATCAATTTTGTCCTTAGTCAAGTGGAAATTTTCTCTATTAGCCTAATTGAATATTGCGTCTGGAAGCCTGGGCTGAATTTCTGCAGCTCCCGAGTTCACAGCAGGGTTCTCTTTTCGTGGAGCGCTGCGTCTTCGGCGCATTAAATTCTCAGCAGGGCGCTCGTAGAGCGAGTACATCGGACAAGGAGATGTCTTTAGGAAACTCTTCTAGATATATCTTAACCATTTTAAAGTTCGGGAAACAAATCCTCGAAAGAGGTATCTGGATCGTCTAGCTCTTTCTCAGTTTATGACCGTCCTTTAAGTCCCTGGCAGTAAGTTTTAAGTTTTAGAGCTTTTAGGATGACGCGCCAACAGCTGGAGCCATTTTCCTGGAGAGAGTGAGAAACCATTAATCCTTGCAGCCTAGGATCAACTTCTATCCTGCCGAGGCCAAGTTTCCACAAGAATAGATAATCTGATGTTGTTCTGACCTTTATAGAGGTTATGAAAAAAAGAAAATTACAAGGGGTGTTCGAGTCAAACCGGGACTTGTAATGACATTTCTCCCAAAACCGATTTGACATTTACTGTAAGTAAGACTTCAAGCACAGGACGGTGATGAGACTCTTTACCGCAGTAAAATATTTGAGTGGTGCAAACGTTTTCAAAGAAGGCCGTACGTCCACGAATGAAATATCGCTTGAAAATCAACGGATAACTTGTCTCCAACTTGCTGAAGATTGCATTGGTCTATGGGAACTGTACCCAGATTACATTACAGATTGAGTAACTGCCACATCCCTGTACAGTCCTGACCTCGCTCCAGACCATTTCTTAAAAGGAGTTCCTGGGAGGCCAGCGTACTGAGAGAACTTTCTACCTTGATGGTATCCAAGCACTGGATGATGAGTGCATTAGTGTAGCAGGGGATTATGTAGAGAAATAAAAAAGGGAGTTTTAACTCTTTCTGGTCTTTTATTCCGCAGAATTAGTGCAGAAGTCCCGGTTTGAGCTGAACGCCATCCGTAGTCAAGGAGTCTAATTAGTGGAAGTGAATGAAGTTAGTGTCTGGGATTTCCAAGAAATCAGAATCAATTTCGGCAAACTTTCAAGGCTTAATTGAAGCACTATCTGCGAGGTCGTACTTCTCGTCAGGTTTCTTGATGATGTTTTTTTTTTTTTTTTGTTCCCGCTACCATTTTCCATCACAGCATACACTCGTGATTTCCTGTGGTTCAGCCCTCCATTCAGTGCATAATTCCTGTTACCATGTCATCACGAGAAATTTCCCCACCGACACAAAGCAGCGTTGTGTTTTCTTGATATACAGCCATTTTCAGATTATCCCGCTTCCTTGTCCTGCTTAATAAATCTGACGATGTACCAAAATAAATCTGAACGCTGTGTGAGATTAGATAACGGGGGCGTTGCAGGATTGCCCTGAGGTGTTGTGTTATTTCAGGTGACTATAATGGACACGGGAGTCCGAGGGACGATCGCAGTGGGTCTGGTTCCTCAGTTGTACAAGCTTGATCATCAGCCAGGCTGGCTGCCTCACTCGATCGCGTACCACGCTGATGACGGGAAGTAAGTGTCGGATTGTTTTTTTTTTTTGATTGATGCTTTTAAGCGAATTATTTAATTATGGTTTCCAAAGGAAGATGCAGGAAGTCCAAAGACACGGTCGCAGCCAAGCAAGAACTATTAGAGTTTAAAAGTGGTAATAAATGAAATATGCATTTTTATAAGTATTTTGAAAAACTCCAACAGAAAGGCAAGTAGGTGATCAAACACTCTGACTCACCATGACAAGGCAGCAACCCTAGTCATACTGCAGTTATAAGTAGTGCATTTATATAAATGATTATTATTATTATTGTTTTTTTTTTTTTTTCAACTCGATTCCCTCGTGTATTTTATGTGCCGGGGTTTTTCCCCCTGCCTCCGCGCTCCAGACGAGCAGCTAATCAGAGGTTGTGGCTGCAAGTCTGCTGACTCGTATCTCTCCTCTCCTCCACAGACTGTATAATGGCAACCCTGTCGGCCAGCAGTTCGGCCCCAAGTGCAACCGTGGCGATCGGATAGGCTGCGGGATCCACGCAGACACTTTCGACGCCGGACTCACCACCGTGTTTTTCACCAAGAACGGCAAAGAGGTGGGTCCGACTCCGTTCATGAAAGCGGTTTTGCCTAAACGTAACCAGAGATCTGTTTAACCGCCCTCGCTCTTTTAAAAATGCCCTGCTGTTTTGGATCGGGACTTCCTCTGCTTTATTTATGCCGCTCCTGCGCCCTCAGAACGAAGCCTGAAATGAATCGATACAACGCCGTGCTCTGATTGGAACGTGAATACTTTCACGGTGATGTAACGAACCGCTCTACCGCTCCGCACTGTTAGACCCCGATAAAGTTCACGTCCCGTTCGAGCAAACATTTACATGTCGTTTTGCTTACTCATCCCATGTTGTGCCTCCGAGGCTAACGAGGCGAAGCTCCGCATCAGGGCCAACAGGAATCCAGGTTTCATTCCGCAGTGCGAACTCCTCGTAAACGATCGCCCCCGTTATGACTTTTCTGTTCCGCGCAATCGTTTAATACTAAATGGCCTGCAAACAATTACAGTACTGTAGAGATAAAGAGAACCCGGGCCAGCGATCAGGATGTGTTTGTTCTGCTTATTCCTTTTTTTTTTTCCATAGTTTGGTCTTTTAAGGGCACAATTAGTGATGGAAAAAAAAACAACAACCCATTTTAATGGAACAGGTGGGATCGGTGGTGGTGCCCGTAGCCCCGGGCGGCCTTTTCCCCGCCATCGGCATGCACTCTCTGGGGGAGGAGGTGCGACTGAACCTGCAGGCGGAGTGGGGAACCGAAGAGGAGGACAGCATCATGATGGTGGACAGCCACGAGGACGAATGGGGACGCCTGTACGACGTGAGAGCCAGCGGAACGGTAAGCTGAGACCTCGATTAGATATTAGATCATAATTATTATTATAATTTTTTTTTTGTGGTGAATTTGAAATCAAAAATCAATGTTCAAGGTTATATTTCTTGCCACAGTCGCTTTATTCCTCACCTTTACACCGCAGGCATCGTATGATTGTGCAGTTAGAGTTTGTGGAATTGATCAGAGTTTCTTAAGGTGGAAAAGTGTCAGTATTTCTGGAACAGAACATCCTGAGATTATTCTGATCTTCCCCCCGAAGACAACGAATGCCCAGATGTTTTTCAGTGCGTGAGGCATATAAGCAGGAGATGAAATGGAGCAAAGAGAAACAAACTTTGCAGCATTGGTATGTTTGGAGAAAATTTGTGAATGACAAGAAAAATGAGGGGCTGCCACACTGAGCTGATAACGGCACATTTCGCCAGGCGGTTGAGTGAGCTGTGGAACTAACGTCTGACTGAGCTGCACTTGATTTTTCCACATTAGATATCGTGGAGGAAAGTTAGTCAGTCCAATTAGTCAGATACTCCAACTCTTTACGGAAAAACATTGAGTTGGCGTTATGGAATTTTTGAGTCACTTTCCAGGTAAGTTATTTGTCGGTATGTTGATGGAGTGTTGTGATGAAGCGATCCAGAAGTCGGACGGTTTTTAAACGTGACACTTTACATGCGCCGTGTCCCAGACGTTTCCTTAAAGCATTTTGCAATTAAACAAAATCTAACACAATCTTGTTTATCGTCTAAACTTTTTAACAATGAAGAACACATGCTGTTGCGATACCAGTTGTGGTTTTTGTAGCCTGTAGCGCGGAAACAGCGTTAGCAGACAGATGTGCTACGTTCACATTACAAGCCATATTTTTCAATTCCAATGTTTACATTTTTGTTCTTTCAGTTCACGATCATAATTACTAGTGACTCCAACGTGGACACGTCTGTCCTCTGAAACGGTGCACATCAATACGTCTTTGCACGCGTCATCTGGGTTAAAACACGTCATACTTGTCGCAACCACTCGTTCGTTTCAAACAATGAATGCTATTTTAAAGTAAAAAAAAAAAAAAAAGCCTGGGGTTTTGCAAGTAGTTAGTCAGCTGTATTCGTTGAGGTCCAGGCGAAGACAGAAACCCAGACGGCTCCGTGCTGCTGATGCTGGTTGACGTCAGCGAGCACCCCATGCATGCGCAAAAAGTTGCATGGAGTTCCAATCTGATCGGAAGTCACATGATCTGTGTATCTGATCTAGGAGCACATACGAAAGTGGCTCGGATCGGATCTGAAAAACATCAGAGTTGTGCGTTCAGACAGCTTTAAAAAAAAGTCTGATCTAATGCGATTAAAAAAAACAAAACAGATTTGAGTGACTTCAGACTGGTAATGTGAACGGTAGTCTAACAGCTAACTTTCTGTGCTTTTATTTTAAATAAAACATATTCCTGGGTAGTAAAAAGTTCAATTTGTTCATTATTTTTTCATATTTTTCATAAGTTATTATAGTCTTATGCATAGATCGCTGTATATATCAGAAGTCTAACAGGCGCTAACATGACACGTTTATAATTTCCAGTGCTGACATTAGATATCAGCAAAAGGAAATCAAAGTGAGCGCTTTGCTAACGCAACATGCCAGAAATAACATAATTGTCCCAAACACCGCAATCATAGCAAATATTAGTGCAGTTCAAGCGCTGGAAAAGCCACAGGTCGACAAAGGTACCACGTCCTGCAGCAGTTATTTTCGCCAACTTCATCTAGAATAAATTTGACCCCTGAACCTTCCCCCCTTTTTTTTGTGGCTTGAGGATTATTTGAATGTATTCGAAGACCCGCTTTCGTGTTGACCCAGACGCTTCGAATGAACGCGTAACGTAGTTACAGCTCACATTTTAAAACTGGAGTCCGATTTCTTTATTTTATTTTTATTTTTTAATATTAATTTTATTTTATATTTTTTCAAGTTTTGTTTTTTTTGGCAAAGCGTGTCTTTTAATTTCAACTCAAGCCAGGAATATTCTCTTTTCTAATATAGATGTCTCTGACTGGTAGGTGCGGTCTTGTATTTGTACAGAGACCTCACAGTCGGAGAGAGAAAGCAGGTCGGGTGGAGTATTACAGGGAAGGGAAATAACATTGTGGTTTGTGTCCTACGGTAATTTTCAGGACACTGCAAGATGGTACTTCCAGTTTGTTTCCTTCAGCAACGATCCTCGAGTTGAACCGGTGTATTTTTAATACAAAACCAGAACAAAGGCAAACAGTGTGGAATGGATTTTTTTTCCCCAAAGTGACATTTGCGCTCGGTTTATCAGAAGCGCTTTAGGTCAGGACCCGTGTCCGTTTCCGTTAGAAGTGTCTAAAAAATGTAGGATATTCTCCAAGAAGTAGCCTGTATTAGACTGCACCGGTCCACTCGATGAGCTCGTGCGCTACGCTCCGAGTGTGTACGTTTCTGTGTGCTCAGCTCTGCTGACTGGTATGTATTTTATGAGCTGGGTAGGAGGAGGGTTTAGCCACAGAATGCGCAGAGCCTTGAGCTGTTGCCTTCTGCGGAGCCGAGGCTTTTATTTGCTCCGTTTACATTAATTGCCGGTGCAGCGGCAACTCCTGTTCAGATAAGTACAGTGGGGCAAAAAAGTATTTAGTCAGCCACCAATTGTGCAAGTTCTCCCACTTAAAAAGATGAGAGAGGCCTGTAATTTTCATCACAGGTATACCCCAACTACGAGAGACAAAATAAGAAAAAAAAATTCCAGAAAATCACATTGTAGGATTTTTAATTAATTTATTTGCAAATTATGGTGGAAAATAAATATTTGGTCAATAACAAAATGCTGGTATTTTGGCCCATTCCTCCATGCAGATCTCCTCTAGAGCAGTGATGTTTTGGGACTGTCGCTGGGCAACACGGACTTTCAACTCAAAGCCACTCCTTTGTTGCCCGGGCCGTGTGTTTGGGATCATTGTCATGCATTCATTCTTTCCTTTACATGGATCAGTCGTCCTGGTCCTTTTGCAGAAAAACAGACCCAAAGCCTGATGTTTCCACGCCCATGCTTCACAGTAGGTATAGTGTTCTTTGGATGCAACTCAGCATTCTTTTTCCTCCCAACACTACAAGTTGAGTTTTTACCAAAAAGTTCTATTTTGGTTTCATCTGGTCCATATGAAATTCTCCGAATCCTCTTCAGACACGCCTGGCACTGCAGGTTTGATTTGAGTCCCTGGCCGCACAGTGTGTTACTGATAGTATCCTTTGTTACTTTGCTCCCAGCTCTCTGCAGGTCATTTACTAGGTTCCCTAGATCTTGGGTGGAGCCCCGGATGGAGGGAGATAATATCAGTGGTCTTGTATGTCTTCCATTTTCTAATAATTGCTCCCACAGTTTATTTCTTCACACCCATCTGCTTACCTATTGCAGATTCAGTCTTCCCAGCCTGGTGCAGGTCTACAATTTTGTTTCTGGTGTTTTCCTTTGACAGCTCTTTGGTCTTGGCCATAGTGGAGTTTGGAGTGTGACTGTTTGAGGTTGTGGACGGGTGTCTTTTATACTGATAACAGATGCCATTAAATACAGGTAACGAGTGGAGGACAGAGGAGCCTCTTAAAGAAGTTGTTACAGGTCTGTGAGAGCCAGAATCTTGCTTGTTTGTAGGTGACCAAATACTTATTTTACAGAGGAATTTACCAATTAATTAATTAAAAATCCTACAATGTGATTTTCTTATTTTGTCTCTCATAGTTGAGGTACATCTATGATGGAAATTACAGGCCTCTCTCATCTTTTTAAGTGGGAGAACTTGCACAATTGGTGGCTGACTAAATACTTTTTTGCCCTATTGTAGCTATTGCGTCGTAGTTTGGCGGTAGCTTTCGGCGCGGCTGTCTAAATCAAGCTTAAACGCCCCTTTATGCTTTATTGGAGTCCCTGAGTATATGCAGATAACAGCTGGGGGGTATTTCTGCATGCCGCTTTTTTTTTTCTCCTGTGAAATCTCTTTGCTTGACGTCAGCACTATAAGGGGTTGCGATCAAGATTATATCTTAACTCCTGAACTAGCTCGAGGCCATCTGTGAAAATCACAGGTTTATCTTTGTGTAAAATAAAGTACACGCAACCACACACACACACACAATTTGAGAGTGTTAAGAACCAGCTTAGTTTCCATAGAAGAGGAGGTTATTTATCATTTAACGTTCCTGGAAGGAGTCTCCAGTTTCAGCGCTTTCGTAAAGCAAAGATTAAACCATTTAGTTTTTTCCGCTATGGGAATGTCTTCAGGACAAACTGCTTTGAAGGGAGGAAAAAAAAAACTGTGAAGTGTCAGTAATCCTGCATCACATCATGCTGTCATTGATTATTTTTCTCTAACAGCACATGATCAGTGTATTTATTAATTTTTTTTACCTCATATAGCAGGTAAGGTTGAATATCGCTTTCGTTGTGGTGGTGATACAGAACATAGTGGTTCATTTTTAACAAAAGTAGAGCAGTAAGTCATCCAGAAAGTGTTTTGGCTCTGCCAGAACATAATAAGTGTTGCTGCTTTGTGTATAACGATGTCATTACTGAGGAAAAACGACAGCTATACCTGCAGCTACTGTGCACAGTGAAACCGAAGCAGCAGTTTTGGGGTATTTCTCTTTCTCTCTCTCTCTCTCTTTTTGCACAGTTTCTACTGTTTGTGTAAGGAAGTGATTGGGTGGTGCCGGTGTGTACGTGCCACGCCATGTGAGCACACGGCAGAGATCGCAGCACACACTGCTACAGTAGAGTCTCTCTCTCTCTCTCTGACCTTCTAATCCCTCATAGAAACCAAGACTCCTATACCTTTCTCTTTCACATGCTCGTGTCATATTTGCGATCACAACACAAGTGTACTAATAGAATACAATGCAATAACATATTTTTAGCAAAAATGAGAAAACAATACTACATTTACTGAGCTCCATCATCCTGGCACTTATCCATCCTGAAGACTCAAATATTTAAAAAACCTGGAACCCCCCCCCCCCCCAAAAAAAATTCACACTATTCACACTAATATTTTGATGAATCTGTTTTAGCTTTTGATTTTGGCAAACATTTCTCTTGATTGGTTCATGCAGCGTCACGATATTTCGTCCTTATTTCTGTCCGGAGACTGTACTTTGATTTATGTCCAACGTCTCGTATTGATGACCGAGAAGTCTAATCACTGTCTCGGTCTTCTCCAGCATATCCGAAAGACTTTCGATAGGTCAGGATTCTGTGGTAGCCAATTCATGTTTGAGGTTTCCTCGTGCTCAGTGCCCAGAGCCACTCTTTCACAATTTGAGAAAAGGGAAAAAAAAAAAAAAGTATTGTCATTCAGTACATTCAGGTCATCAGCTGACTTCATTTTTTGCCACAAAAAACACTCCTGAGTCTAGACGTGAGCAACTGAAGTAACCCCAGGTCATAACCCTGTCTCCAGAGTCTTGTACAGTGGACACTATGCATGATTGGTGCATCTCTTCATGCGCTTCCCTTCTTACCCTGACACGCCCATCAATCTGGAATAGGGACTCATCAGACCACATGACCTTTTTCCAATCTTTGTGCTCCCTAACAAACTAAAGTCTTTTTTTTTCATAAATACTGACTAACAAGTGATTTTCTTATGGCCACGCAGCTGTTTAGTCCCAATCCTGTGCGTTCACGTCACATTGCTTGCATATGGAAATAATAATTTGACACTTTTAAAACGTCTTTTCCAGGACCATGGGATACTGTATGTCTTCCGGTAAAGATGTTTAAGACATGCGAAGTTAATCATCGCATCCGTTAGGGTTAAAACATTGTGTCTCTTTATATTTGCTTTTGTGTATTTCCTTCTGGTTTTTAAAGTTCTGACACTGGGGACTTGGGGACAATGGGAAGCGTAGCTCTCTGGCAGTGTGACGGAGAGTGTAGTTGCTGCAAGTGTTGCAGTGCAAACTATGCTGCATGTTGCTAATTTACCGCTGTTGAACCTTTTGAAGCGCTACAATTTAGCCACATGATTTAAAGCTTGTCAGGCAGAAAAGGCGATTTACTGAAAAGGAAAAGATTTTCGACTTGAAGTTCTGTGAACCGTTTATTTAAAAAAAAGAGGGAGAAAGAAAAACCTTGTTGATGAGGCCGTGTCTCTGCTCACGACGCCACTGAAGAACACTACTGCTTTTATAGTAAAATCTGGGGCTTTTTTTTCCCCTCTCAACATTGTTTTCTGGACCGGTTCATCTTTTTTCCATCCAGAGACTTTTAAGAAACTCTTCTCGTTATTGTTATTGTTCAGTCCGCTCACTTCTTCCAAGAACAGATAATGATCCGTGTTCTTGAATAAAAACAGGGTTGTCTCTTATTTCGCGGTTTCGCTCCTCTCTCAGAACGAGAGCGCGGGAGTGAGAAGGAAACGCGGCATTCGGTTGCTGACAGCGTACGGTCTGCTAACGTGCTTTAACAAGAGCGATTTCCACCGTGGGTGTGACCCTGTGACTTGTTAAAGATGGAAAGTAAGATGACTCTGGAGAAAAATGAGTCATTATTCTCGTTCAGGCCGTATGTCGTGGTGGTGTTGAAAATTAGATGCATAATTGAGACATGTGTTAGGTACATGGGATTGAGTTTATATAGCATTTAGCTTTTTAAGATTTAAAGAATTTTGATTTTAAATTTTTTTTAAATTAGAGTCTCTGGTTCTTGTGCAGGAATACGGTCTGTTTCCGGCTCCTACTGATTTTATTCTTCTCTTGCAAATTGGAAACAGATTGTTTCTCGTATGCCTTCCAGCCACGTTCTGCCTCTGGGAGCTGAACTTAACAACTCTATACCCCTTCAAGTTTCAACGTAGGCCAGAAGATTTTTTTTTCTTCTTCTTCTTTTTAAAAGAAAATTGTTTTGACGGTTTTATCAACAGAGAGCCACTTGGAGAGGCAACGCAAAGAGTCTCCGGGGAGGAGTTAAAACTTTACCGCGTGCGCCGCGTTTCTGCTGAAGGCATCAAAAAGACTCCAGCTCGGAGACGCACTGAAGTTCATTTGTTGCACAATATCATAAAACGATTAGCCGCTGCGTTTACACACAAGTACCTAGTGATTAGCAGCTGGGGTTGGACAAGGCTTCTGCTCGCCAGCAGTTATGGTCCTTAAATCATGCGAGGAAACAAATTTATGTAGGGCACTGCGAGGAATGCGGAACGTTCAGGAAAACTCAGAGGATTTTGCTTCCAGAATTTGTCCTTCTCCTCGCAGCATGGTTTAAAGGGGGGAAAAAAAATCCCATTCGGGATGAAGAAATAGAAATGTATTAATGAAACACTTTTTGTTCTATTCGTGTACAGACGGTTGGTCTTAAAAACAGTCTACTCTTGCAGCTTTAAAGAGACCACAGAGACCACAGGTCTAAAATATACCTGCTGTGGTAGCGGGCCAGCATTACCAGCAAGCACAGCAAGTGCTCTACTACATATAACAAACAAATACATATCACCTTCCATACAATATTTTGATTTATTTGATATTTTTGTTTATATCACATTTAAAAACATTAGGAACTATACATTATTT
>JAOVVA010000019.1:18628770-18640861 GCA_028565275.1 Leiocassis micropogon
ATCACCCCAATACAATTGCCTCCCTATCCCAAAAATGCCTGAAGTGAAACAAACACTGTATGTATGACATCCACTAAGTAAATAACAATATCCCTAACTTATTGTGAATAGTGTGTGTGTACATGACTGAGCCAAAAAAAAGGTTCACATAATAGAATACATTTTTGCACAGATTTATAAGATTCACTTGCTTTTATGGTTGGTTTAGGTTGTTTAACTGTATAAAATTATTATTATTATTACAGGGTGTCCCAAAAAAATTGACCTTATTTTGTAGTCTAACAACATAGCCATTTCTTGCTTAAATGATTTCAAATTCTAAGGAGATGTGTAAAAACTCACCAAGTTTAAAGATCGAGATGGATTGGGCGTGCAAGCGATAATGACAACGTGCTGTTGAATTGGCCACCACGTTCACCTGACCTGACACCTTGTGTTTTTTTTTTTTTCGATGTGGTTTGCTTTATGTGAAAGGACCGGTTTTTATTCCGCCTCTTCCTAGAGGAACTCGAGCAAAAAATCATTGAGGTGCTGGAGAGAATGTTACGCTCCAGAGTGTTTGGCAGGAGCTGGACTACCGACTTAACGTGTGTCGTGACACAGAAATCGGTTATAAAATCTTTATCAGTTTGAATGTGTTATTGGAATTTGGAAAAAAAATTATTTGGAGCCTATTTAATTTGCCTAGGACATGTAGTTACTCAGATATTCATATTTCAAATGATCCCCCCCCCATTTCAAATTTGAATCTCGTATTTGAGTAGTGAATCTTCTCCAGGGACAAACCGGACATAATATCCCTGAGCCACTGGGCGTGGGTGGGTGAAACATATATCTGGGAGAGGGATGTAAGAGGGTATATGTGAGGAGATATCCTTTCTGTAGCAGGGGTTAAGATTTAAAACCAGTGTGTAATGAAAAAATGAACGTTTACAGCTTTTCTCTACACTATTTGATAAACCTTGCAGCCCTGCCGGTGGCATAGAGTGTCAGAGCTGCCTTAATAGGAGAAAAATCACCATCTTTCAACTCAACAAGCTGTAGTATAATAAAAAGATACGACTTGTTTTGATTTGGCTGTGATCTAATGTGCTATTAAATTGTGTGCCGATCTTCACAATAAGTGTTTAAAGACCCGTTGTGTTTTTACAAGGAGCTTTAAGCCTTGCAGTCATGCTAATGGGCGGGTTTTTAAGGATTAGCTTTTATTTATTTATTCTAATATTTTTTTCTTCTTCTTTTACTGGGTGATGAGTTGCGTTTGCTTAAGAGCTTCAGAAATATTTTGGAACTCCTTGGAAACCTTGAGTGGCACATGAGAAAGAAAGAGCGTGCAAGTGCACCATCATGCCTGTTTAATGGACGCTTGCGTTAGATTGAAGTGCCTCTCCTTTTCGAGTGCATGCAAGGTTACCGTAAAGGCTTCGTTTCGGCTCTTGTGTTAATGGCACGAGATGTCTTCATGAGTTTCGTCTTAATAAATCACCAGGGTGTCGAGCAAGTAAAAACGCGTCCCGCGGACCATGTGTACAAACGTCAGGAGCGCTCTCGGAGATGGGCGCGCGCCAGCAAGCGTCCTCCTCCTCCTCCTCCTCCTCCTGAGATGCTCCAGAAAAGCAGCTTTGGAGTAGTGCACCTGTTGCCCAGGCAGCAGCTCAACAAAACAAGCAGAAGGGCTGCAGACGCGAGCGACTGTGAGCTGTTCTGATCTGTCGGTGCTGTCACCGGAGCATGCCGGGAGCTGTCGGGTGCCGCCGGGGAGCAGCCGGGGAGCAGCCAGTCTTCCCGTTACTCAGCACCGAGTAGGCAGGGAGGTGTTACTCGAGGAGTTTTGACGTTTATAAAAGGAGCACGTGACCGGTCTCGGCACGAATAGTACGTGAACAAGAAGAAGAAACATCAGCAAGGGCAGAGAATAAGAAAGAGTCTGGTACAGAATGAATCCTGTCAAACCTCATAAGGACGAGAACAGATGCAGAAGGTGGGGACGCATCTGAACAGTGACACGTTTTGCATGAACAAACACATATTGGCATGATTTTGCGGATTGGGAAACTGTAAAATGAGCCGTTTAGATGAGAAACAGGCACTCTAGACTATTCTGGTGTGTGTATGTGTGTGAGAGAGAGAGGGAGAGAGAGAGAGAGAGAGACTAATTCTCACTTCAACAAGTGACTGGTGTTACTTTCTACAAATATCCGCTTAAATAAAATGCAATGTGGCTGCTTGTAAAATTACCCAAGCATGCTTTTTCAAATCGGGTTCATGAGTTTATACCTTCTAGGGAGGTAAAGGATAAGCCTCGTTTTATGCAAGTCTTTGCCTTCTTCAGCATGTTGAAACCTTTTACTGACGTAGGGCCAGGGGCGCTCATGTTCACGTTCAACGCCGCAGTCCGAGGGATTGATTATCCGTGTTCGAGGATTTATGTGTCTTGTTACTTTGCTCTCTCTGGTCTGCTAAGCAAACTGATGAGAAATTCAGAAGAAGAAAAAAAGATTTCTCTTGCAGAAGGAGTCGAATTATTGAACCGCTTCAAGCAAAGGAAAGATTAAAATAACTAGAATTGGGTTACAAGACATTAATAAAACCTGGAAGCAACTTTGATCACAGAAGAAATCAGAGCTACTGTATGTCTAACAATGAAAGTAAGAGCATTTTCATAAACAAACCAATGTGTTGAGAACTCACAGGACTGGGACTAAACAGCTGTGTTTCGATAATTCTTTTGATTGTGTAAAGCTACTTTGTGACAATGTCAATTGTTAAAAGCGCTACACAAATAAAATTGAATTGAATTGAATTATAAAATCACCGGAGGTTCTCTTTCCTGATGACACTGGATTCAAATTGTGAGTGGTTTTGATGTTTGTTTGGGCCAGGAAGTGTATAAATGGGATAAATGGACTGAGAAGTATGTGAGACGTATGTCCCCTCCATCTTGTGTGTCATTTATTCAGAATTGATGGTGCTAGAGGTTGTAGTTAAAAGTGACACAAAACATAACCACAAATTCTTATTGATAGCCATAAAATAATTATTAACGGTAAAAAAAATAAAAGGTAAGCAATGATTTTTTTTCAAGTAACTGCTTAGAAAGACGGTTTTAAAAACTTTAAAAGTTTTTTTTTTTTTTTCCCTGCTCCATCACCACTTTCTAGCTTCATACATCTGTCAGACTGTGTGAGTAGCAGTCACTCTCAGGGGTAAACAAGGATAGCAAGAGTTGTAAATGGTGATGGAGGATTGTTTCCATTGCTTGGGCATATGGTGATTTTGACATTGTGAATGGAAACTTTGGGTCAATTAATGAAGCGTGTTTAAAATCTGAAAGTCATTACACTGCTGTGTTGTGGCTTGGATTCAGCGCCTTTGTTCTACCAAGGAAGGGATAAAAGATGAGTCGAGTGTCCTGGGCAGTTCTACAGCCCTCCTGCACGCCACATTTTATATATACGCTTTCATTTGTTACTACTTGAATTACTACTCGAGTTTATGGGGAAGTTAAGGGGATGAGTTGCGTCGGAAATATTCAGGGTTACGCAATGATGGGAAATATACTTGCGTGAATGATCATGTGAAAAAAAAAAAAAAAAAAAAACCCGCACAAGGTTTTAATGGTTTAAAAAGAAAGAATTTATGTAATTCTTTTTTCATTTTTTATTTTTTTTGCAAACGAGCTACATTTTGTCCGAAAGCATCATTTACTTTCTGAGCATTCTAAACTGTGGTGAAAGTCATGCAACATATATCGTCTTATTAACTGATGTAGGTTGTTCAAACCTTTGCACATGTTGGTAAAAAAAAAAAAAAAAAACTTCTTAAGCAACTCTTGAGAAAGTTCTTGACGAAGGAGGGGTGCAGTGTGTCCAACATCCACAGAAGGCTACAGAACGCTTACAGAGATGAGCAATGTGCACAGATGGATGAAGAGGTTGAAAGAAGGCGAAACCAGCATTAAAACAAACCACACAGTGGGAGACCATCTACTGCGACAAAGGGGATTTTCAAAGAGGATTCGAGAGCGAGAGTCGGGTTCAGCGACGGTGCAAATGCAGCGCTTGTTATGGAGACGGTATTGAGAAGTCCCTTTGTATAGAGGAGGAACCATGCCCGTTTTCATGTTAAAAATGTGGTCACTGCAAGTATTTGTCACTCCTAATATACTGATGACACTTAAATTGGTTTGATAAAATACCAGAATCAGATGCCAAAATTAGGAACTCTGCTTAGCAGTGTATTATGCTTATTATTGTAAATATGTGAAGTAACGCTAGCTGCCACATCCTCCTGTCACACATCTGCCGCATCTGTTTTTTTTTTTTTCCCCGTGAATCAGTTGGTTACCTTGACATTTGTTTGAGAGAAACAAACACTGATAATTTTTACGCCCCATAAGATCGTTCAACTGGTTTGAGAATGACCACGGGCTTAAGAGAATCTGTGTATTCTTTCTAGCAATTTTTAAGTGACTGCACATTGTGAAAATCGGCTGGTTGCTCCAGCTGCTGGTGTTTATTTCCTTTATTTGTTAATTGGTGAGTTGATATTTCCCAGACGCTCTGTTACGCAAGGTGTGTTTTGGATTCCTGGTATTTATTCTTGCAAGTTTATTAGGCATAACACTGACTTTGAAAATGCGTTTTATGTTTTTTTTTTTTGTTGTTGTTGTTGTTGTTGTTTTTTAGTTAATACTGTAAATTGCACCACATCTAGCCTAAAATCTTATTAGTTTATTGTTGGTTTGCGGAGAGGGATTTCAAATGTTAGGACTTTGATCTCTGCCCTAATCTCTGCTATTTGTTTCTAAACCTTTAGACATAATTAAGCGTGGCGTATAGAACTTCTTTTTAACAAGGTTACATAAGCCAAAATGATCCCTCACCACCAAAGTGAACCAGGTGCTACTGTAGTTCATGTCTGGCGCTAATGCCGGTTCAGAGCCGGTTCAGTAGCAAACCTTCTAAGAACTGCCGTTTTTTTTTTTTTTTTCCCCATGGGCTAGCGTCGTGCTACCATTGCTGAGAACCTAGAGACCTACTCTGATGTACAAACAAAAAAATAACAGCAATGGTGAACTTCAACATGGCCTTGCGAGCAGGTCTTCTGGCTTTATTATTACTAGAAAGAATTTGAGCCGCCCATTGCATTTTGTGTCAATTTTTTTTTTTAGTGATGGTGAGAATTAAAACTTTTAAGTTTGTTGTGAACTTAAACTTAAGTTTGTTATAAGCGGTTCTTTGTTCTATCCCAGGAAAAGTGTTGGTGCTGAAGTGAAAACCGGATTTCCTGCCTTGGCGGAAAAAAAGGGAATTGTGTCTGGTGCTGTTTTAGGTTTCAGATCATGCATCCTGGGAAATCCCAGAAAATCCTTGTGTTTTTAACTCCCGTTTCAACTACCTGTAGCTTTAAATGCAAATGCGCTACTGCCACCCAACTCCCCCCCATGCCCCTTTGTGGAAGTGCATTTTTTCAGCCAACCTGATAGAGGAAAATGCACCTCTTAGAAAACGGTGCTTAAAGGTTAACCCGGGGGAGGGGCAACGCAAGTTGTCTTAACTAACACCCTCGTTTACATTTTCAGATTTGGATTTTGTACAGCATTTTACCAGAAAACAGAGTTTGTTAATGTTTCTATAAAAGTATTATAAGGTAGTAATGAATGAAAACCGGTCACGTTGTTTTAAAGCAAGCGTCTCCTGGTAGTCGGTGCGAGTAACCATACCTTGTGTGTGTGTGTGTGTGTGTGTGTGTGTGTGTGTGTGTGTGTGTGTGCGCCTTGACAGCTGCTGGAGTATGTAGGCAAGGGGAAGAGCATCATGGACGTGGGACTGGCTCAGGCTCGCCAGCCGCTCTGCACACGGAGTCACTACTTCGAGGTGGAGATCGTGGACCCTGGAGAGAAGTGCTACATCGCACTGGGCCTCGCTCGCAGAGTGAGTAACCTGCATCGTCATGTGATGAACCTGAATTCTGCTCAAATTAACTTCCTAGGCATTCAACATAGAAATGGGTGTGGCCTAAACCAGAAATCTTTTTTTCATTCATTCCTTCCATATTTCTTCCCTTCATTTATTCCTTCCTTCCTTCTCAAACTCCCTGATTCATCTTTCCTTACTTTCTCCTTCTCTGTTTTATTCCACCCTTCTTTAATCTCTCTCTCTCCTTTCACTTTTACTTCCTTCTTTCTCTCATCCTTTCTTTCACGCTCTCTCCTTGCTTTCTTTTCTCCATCTTACCTTGCATCCATCTTCCTTCACTTCTGCTTCTTTACTACTTTTTTTTCAGGTTTCTTTCTTCCTCCCTGCATTCCTCCCTCTTTCATTCTACACCCCTCTCTTCCTCCCTCTCTGTTTACATTCTCCTTTCTCCCTCACTTTCCTTCACTCCTTTTTTCTTTTACTTTTTCCTTCTGCTTTCTTCTTTTTTCTTTCTTTTTTCTCCTTCCTTCCTTTATTGATTTCATTCATTTGTTCATTATTCCGTTCATTCATTCCATTTTCCCTCCTTCTCCCTCTGCCTCTCTTTTCATCCCTGGAATTTGCTTCAGAATCAATAAGGTATCTATCTAACCATCCATCCATCCATCCATCTTCCATGCCTCTTTCATCCTAGTTATCTATATTTCTCCTCCTTCTTTCACTACTTTCTTTCTCTCTCTCAGTTCCTTTCCTTTCTACTTAAAGTACATTCCTTCTTTTTTCCATCCTTTTGACCTTTCTTACTTTCTTTCTTCTCTCTCCCTTTCTTTCATCTTTCCTTCATGTCTCACTCCCTTCTTTTCATCCTTTTTTTTTTAACAATTTGTTTGAAATCCTCTGTGCCTCCTTGCCTATGTGAGCACCGTACGATGGAACCACACATGGTGCAACATCCATTTTCACCTGCCCCGAGGCAGCGCACGTAAATGTGGAGCAGCCTTGTGACAAATCACCCCTCGCTCTTTCCACCACATGAGACGAGCCGAGGAAAAGAACACTCAGCACTGTCTGCGAAGCACTTAAAATCTGTGCTCGGAGCAGAGAATTTTTTCCATGGACATGGAGTCCAGGCCTAATCAAAGGACTCGTCTAAACGACGCGGCAGCGGACGAATAAATCACATTCCCAGTGAAAAATCTTTGACTCCCCTAACTGTTGTCTTTACATATAAACAGTTCCGCTTCGAGCTTTCGTCCGAGCTGGGCTTGATCATTACGACGGTCCGTCCTGCCTTCCTGCGTCTCGTCTCAGGGTGGCCGTGGACGGCGCTGGGCTGATTACTCTCAGGTCTCCAGACCGCAGACAGTAAACATGCTTGTCAACTGAAGGGTTGAGCAAGACCGCTAACTTCGCTGTCCTCTGAGGTGGGGGTGGGATTGGAGACATCGGGTAGGGGTAATGGAGGGAAGGTTCATCAAAGGTGCCATAACTTCCCGTGGAACATTGCAGCCTTTTTGCGCATCTGTATTTTATTATGCCGCAAAGGGCAACAAAGGTGGTAAAGCAGGTAATTGCAGGGCTGTTTAATTACTGTTTACTTGCCTTGGACGTCGAACAGCATCCTGTGTCTGCAAGATCATCCCAGGAATGCTTACGAGCTGCCAGTAGACAGACAGACAGGCCTGCTAACCTTCACGCATTTTGCATCCTCATTTTAACATCTGCTTAAGATGGCGCTCAAAAGCACAGACAGCCGCGTGTGTCTGTGACACGCAGGGTTACAAGCTTTAATCGAATGTAACATAACATAAGCCCCACCCCTTCCTGTATGTCACATCAGCTGGTACTCTTGTCCCAGTTTTTCCCACTCGAACCATTTGTCTCTGCGTATTCTTAAGGTAAATCGATAAGATTAACCTTAGACAAGTACATAGGTGTGTCAAAACATTATCCGTACAAATTATTTTAAATAGCTTTTAGAAAAGACAGACGCATAATCTAATTTTAATACACTTTGTCCATTGCGTTTATATTCCCTCATTCAAGGATGTTTTATGACTGAGCTGTGAGCCACGAATGGGCCGCTGTCTTCACTTCTTCATCAGAATTGAAACCTCATAGGAGGGCGAAGGTTTCAGGGGACCAAACAGGTTAAAGTCCGATGGAGTGAGATCAGGACTATAGGGAGGACGCTTTAACACCTCAAAATGAAGTTTTTACAGAGTGTCGACAGTGTGGGCAGAAGTGTGTGTACGTGCATCATCATGCAAGATCCCAACGACCCTTGGATAGCAGTCCCCTGTGTTTATTCTGAAGTTAAGTCTTCAGCTCTTCAATAAGGGTCTCACTGTAACTAACACTGTTGATTGTTGAAACTTTTTTCCTGATAATGTGCCATTACTGGCCGTTGAGAATCCCAGAAAACTGTAAGCATTGATCAGTTTTCCAGCTGATGGTTGACTTTTGAATTTGTCGGCGTTTGAGGATGTTTCCATTCCATAATCTGTCTCGTCAACAGTAATGAATCTCTTTAAGAAACTTTCACCTTCCTTCAAGTATTGCTCTGAATTTTGATATCCAGATATCCGAACGAGTTGTTTCGGAACTAGGTACACCCTCAGACCAGAAAAAAACTAATCCCTAGGCCAAATAAATAAATAAATAAATAAATTAGCCAACCCTTCTCATCAAAACCATGTATCATTCCTCTTTGGGTTTGGCAGTTCTGATAAGATAGATGAGGTGTTATTTATCCATTGACCACTTTAGTGTCACCTGAGCAGCAGTCTTTAAACTGCGTCCTTTTTTCCGGTGCATAAACCAGACTGCTAAACTGCTTTACTGGGTGAGCAGCCTGACCATGCTTTACCAGTTGGTGACCCCTGACTCATTCCAGCTCGCAAGTCGATAAAACCTTTCACAGTTTCTAACATCTGAAAGTTCAAAAGATAAAGAGACTAAGTTTCCCAGTTCCAGAGCAACTCTGTTTAAATATTCGTTGAAAGCTGACAAGATAGTGAAGGTACAGTATACTGTGGGTAGAAAGCTTGGTTCAACATTGAAGCGATCTCACCTACAGTACTGTAGCTCATTAACTTATTGCTGCTTTAGGTTCGGTGTTCTACGTCTTGTCAATTCAACACCGCTTGAGACAAGGACAAATGATACACTTTCCATGTTGTGTTTACATGGAAACCAAATTGACTGCTTGTGATGCTTTCTTTGGTATATCGTCAGTGTTTCCACGTCCCTGCATGCTCCTGATTCTGAAAAGATTGTCTGTCATTCGTGCGTGCTAATTAATCCATTTATTAAAAATCGTTCTACCATCAGCCCAATCACTCCTCGGCCTAAGTGAGTTGTTTCTAATTGTTGAACCTACTTGTCTGCCAGGCAACCACAAATAAGAAAACAAAAGTCTGCTTGTCCTGTCCTTCCCAGGGAATGATTTAACTCGGGGTTACAATCTGACTGCATGGTGGTTCAATTCTGTGATCCTCACTTTAATACATCGCCTTCTCTTTTATACTGACTAGTCAACAGAGCATTGAATTCTTCTGAATTTTAAATTCTCGGCGTTAACTAGCCCTGACTCCCCCACCCGGCAGGCCGCCAGCAGCTCATTTGTAGCTCGAGGGCACTTCTATTTACATCCGGTTGTTAGGGTGCAGGACGAAGGTCTGGTTGGACATAATGAGGGTTGGAGACGGGTACTGGTACACCAGTCTCCATATCTTATTATCTTATTATTATCTTGGCCTTTTTGACCCAAGGCACCAGTTTCCTTTCCTTCCCTTCCCTTTAGTCGGACTCCAAGACTCTAAGTCCTTATTCTGTTCACAAGGCCAGCACAGACTAGAACGTTTTCCCCCAAGAAAAAACTATTCCATATTTCTTATTCAACAGTGACGAGAGGTTAGCACAGAGGAATCTCTCAACACTCAAGGTCTTCCCCTCGTTATGGAGGCAGTGAGCCCGTACTCTACCTGCCTCCCTCTTTTCACTTATCTAAGTGCTGTATTTGTTAGGAGATGGGCATCAACCTCCATCAACAGCCTCTCAGCGGCTTGTTGATTTTGCCACAGTGTGGAAATGCAGGTGGCTCAAATAACGCAGATTAATCCCCCACACCCCCCACACCCATCCCCTGGATCAGATAGGATTGAGCCAGTGATACTAGCACAACAGTTTATGCTATTCAGAAGTGATGCCTCATTGTAATTAAGCAATAATCAAATTAGACAGAGTGCTTTATTGTTGGATATAGCACGGCTGTGATGCGTCGTAGGCACGATAGCGCAGTAATGCAAACACCATTTATCGTCAACAGATTCAGATTTGGTTGTTTATGTAACCTGTTATTTTACGTTGCCAACACATATCCTCCCGTGACCGGCGGAACTAACTAACCGCGACTGGCAGAGCTGATGACTAACAGTTAGTGTAATTAACAGGGATGGAAGTAGTTTAAAATTCTTACCAGCACTATGTAGCCACAAGGTGAGGAGAATAAACCATTAAGGTGATATACTATCCTTTAAAATTCTCTTTACGTTTTCACTTATTCAGCTTCAGAATATCAGCTCCTCCAGGTTCTGATGTTGAATCCCAAATAGTGTTGAACGTAGGGTGTCACACACACCAAATGGTGCCCTTGATCACTGGTTGGAGAACGATTTGGAATTCAGGAGCTAATTAGCTTTGTTTCCATAAAGAAAAGAACACGGACAGTTCTTCAGAGCGACTTTGGAAAAAAAAGTGTTGTTTAAGATGTGAAATAACATAATCAGATATGTTTTCTTGCTGAAAGTGCTTCTGTGACTGGTTTTGAATTTGGGTTTTGGCAGGCAGCTGCTCTCTCTTCGGCACTGTGAACCGTACAGACCTACCTTCACCCATAATTAGTATAATTAATGGTTATTAGATCACCTGTGATGCGGAGAGATGCATATAGTTAAACATCCCCAGTGGCGTTACCGGTCATTACAGATTCCTCAATTGGAATTAGCTGGCTTTTATCCACCAGATTGTAGAACACTAACTAGTCTAGTTCATCAGGAAGGGGGAAGGGGTTAATCGAAAGCTTTTGTACACGTCCTGTAATTGTGTATTTCTTTGCATCCTCCATGATTGACATGATAATGTCTCCTATTTTGGTCAGATTATTGTTACGTTATCGTGTGGATAAGAAATGCCGATGTAAATCATAAATGTGTGGAATGTGCGCTTGTTCACCATGGAAGAATGCTTTTCCAAAATAAAGTTACATTCTGTAATGATTTAATTTTGACATGTACAATCTTCCAAGACGGGCTTCTATTGTGGCGCGCTCATCTAACGTGTCATCATCTCAATCCTGTTTTTCGTTTAGTGCCATGCCCCGATCCTAATGCCCCATGGAATGCTTATATTGAGCGAGTTCTTGACTGGAACCCGTGGGATGAAAATAAAGGGGAAGGATGCTTAAGCGCATTATCCATCTTGCTAAGACTGGTTCTGTGGCTTTTTTACCGAGACAGTAAATCCGTCAGCTTTTGCTCCGCTGCTTTCTCATCCCCGCTATTTTCCTAATTAGATAAACAGATCAAACGACATCCAGCTCTCAGCGCAACACTGCCGTCGGCCACATACTTTACTGAGCTCGAGCCAAAACAGTTTCCACGTAATCTTGGAGACGAGTTTACAAAAAAGCAGGTCTTGCGGTTACAGAGCAGAAAATTAGGATTTGGCTGAAGAGGAACGTGTAAGACACATTCCGCTGTCTCTTCTCCTTCCTTTTCTTCTTTTCTTCCTTGGTACTGCTTTCTGAGAACTGGTGGCATTTCCTTAACTTTATGACTTGCATATAAATCTTTGTAGTTAAGAGAACAGAATTAGAGATTAAGAGAACATAGTAGAGTGCAATAAATTTTCCAATGCTTTAACTTTCATGCTAAGGCCTTGTTCACACGGGCGTTTAATTTTTGGATAAACGAACGTGCTCTGAACGTCCTAGGCGTTTATGTTGCGTTTTGTAGTGGCGCTCGATTGACTTCTACACTGGCGTTCGTTTGGCTCTGTCTAACGGCAGCCTGCAGCCCAAATTGTAGTTTGTGTGTTAACCTGTGGAGGCAGTGTCGGGACCTGGATATGAAAGCCCGCCGCTACTGGGTTCACCCTCTGACTGCACA
>JAOVVA010000019.1:18640961-18654584 GCA_028565275.1 Leiocassis micropogon
CTTGATCCGCGCTCACCGGACGCTACGAACGCCAGAAAAACGCTCGATTTTAACGCCCATGTGAACAAGGCCTAATAACAATTAACAACTGTTAATTCTGTCACATTTTGTAGATTGTTAACTAGCCGAGTCTCTGCTGTAACTCGGCTGCAATGCATTCTGGGACATTTGAGTCCAGCATTTGTGCCTATCACTGCTCTAATTCTAGGTTGGATTCCTCATTAATACAATAAGAAATTAATAGGTTTTTGTTTTTAGAGGCTAGGAGCAATAAAAGACTGTTCACTGCAAATGATATTCTGAATTAGCAAGAAACATATTCTTGAATTTAGCTAAACCTACAGTACTGTGCAAAAGTCTTTTTAATACAAATGCTTATGTTTGCATTAGTATGTACAAAACCATTCAATATAAAAAATAGTTTTTACACCAAATATTGACTGTTTATTTTATTACCATTTAGTGCTTTTTATAAAAGTTTCTTTAATGTAGAAATGTTTTCAATGTCATCTTTGCTTATAGTATTTTTTGATGTCCCCAAGACTTTTGCATTGTTTTACAGAGGTTTTACTGAGCATGCTGGAGAATATGAGTTCTTCTGGCTCTATCAATTTTTAAGGAAATAATTAATGGTTTCGTACATAATAATGCAACCATGATAAACATAAAGTTTGTTCTAAAGACAATAAACCTTTTGCCCAGTAATGTAGCTATAAGTTCTGAAAATTATTTTGCAACACATCAAATTAACCTTATTTCTAGTCAAAAGTTACTAAAAGTGCAGGCAAAAATCACTTCTTAAATTGGTAGAGGATTTTTCTTCTTACAAGAAATAAACTAACAAAGTTATCTTCTAATAGAACAAGTTATTTTTCGCTTACAAATTTAGTACCATTTGATTAATTATTTTCCTAATCTTCTATTTGGTTTGTCATCAACATTACTATTAATTTTCATGCTTTGTAATTTCAAATACTGCAAAAGATCTTGGCTTTTTTACAAGTGAAGTATTCGTCATAACAAATGTTACTAAGATTGTGATAGGAAATTTCTTGTTCTGTTGGCTTGTTCGTGCTTCTTTCAAGAAAAAAAAACTTTTAGCAAGATTTTCTTGCCAACCGAACAATAATTATAATAATTTAAAAAGAAATAGTAAAATTTTATTACAAATAAGCATATAAATCTTGCCTTTGGTTTGTTGTAATGTTATTTTAAGAAAGTGTCAATATAAATGTTACTATATTTAAGATATTTCCACTTAATAATGTGTTGATCGTCGTGGCGGTGAGATCTTCTGAACGATTTTGCACACTCGAGGGCAAAAGAGGTAACGTGTTATTTTTAATGTCTCGAACCCGATAAGAGCATCAGCATCAAGCAATGAATGCCTCATTTGTGCATCGAGCCATTAGGAAGAGGCAAAACATTTCAGGAATGAATAACAGTTGTGGAGAACTTGTGCAGGTGCTTCAGTTTGTAGAGACGCAAAAATGTCAAAACACATTTCCGATCATTAACTCTGACTCATTCTCTGATCTTATCAGGAAAAAAAAAATAAATCATTTGGCTGCTCTGGTTGTATCCTGCTGGCACGGGACTGTTATGTATTCGAGACGCATCCTGTGCTGCTATGTGAAAGCAATCAGGGTTGGACAAATCATACATTCATCTCCTTGCACCTCAGGCAAATGCAAGCTCTGTCCCACGTCCCACTCACCCAGAAGTCCAAACCTTAAAATTCTAAAAGCCCACCCCTCCGAACAAGAGGAGCTGAATTCTCGCCAAAGAGTCTAATCTGTTCCAAAAGTGTAGGGATTCATCTGAATACACACTGTTCACCTCTTGTGTGTTTAGCAGAAGAATTTTCCTTGGGGTGAGACCATTGCAGCGCGGTTTATTGCTTATTGTTCTTAGATAACTTGTTCCTGCTGGGTTCAGGTCGTTCCACAACTTCTTTCCAATGACTGCTCTGTTCTCTCTCGCCAGTGTTCAAGGTCGCTCTGAAATCTACTGCGGCACACCTGTCCACAGGAGACTTGTTGTTGTTCAGTGACAATTACACCTTTGTATTAGTGAACACAAAGGAGTTTTTGTATTAAGAACTTTGCTGTTTCCATTTAAGCACTAATAATAACCTTTTTCTTACTTTTACTTTCATCATGACTACTCTTGTACCCAACTCTTTTATAATAACAACACTTATTTATACATTTATATCAAGTGTGATTTCATTTAATGTTATATCTATCTATCTATCTATCTATCTATCTATCTATCTATCTATCTATCTATCTTTTATTTCATCTATCCACTAAAGCAATTCATCTATCTGACTGTCCTTCAACCATTAATCTGTCAACTCCTTCTATCCATCCATTTATTGCTCGCCAATTGATCCATCAGCATCAACAAATCCATCCATTAATCTGTCCATTCTATGAATGAAATAACCAATCATCCATCCAACTGTCTATCCACCATTTTTCTGTCTATTCATCGATGTGTTTGAATGACCATACATCTACTGTATGCACCTATCCATCCATCAAGTTCACGCATCTATCCATCAGTGTCTGTCAATCCAATTACCATCAGTTATTATTAATAAATCCGTCCTTTCAAGTCAGTCTATTAACTCATCCATCAATCCATCTATCCATCCATCCATTCATGTGTCCATCCAGCCATCCATCAAACTCACCCATCTATGCGTCAGTGTGTGTCAGGCTCATTACCATCAATTCATGAATACACCTGTACATTTATCTATCCATGCATTCACCCATCCTTCTATGCATCCATCCATCCCTCCATCAGATTCAGTTTTCTATCCAGTTATCAATTTACCAATCCTTCCATCTACACTAAATTACCTCCCAATAATTTGGTCTATTTTCGTTTTTTTTTTTCGTGCATAAGAACACATCCTCTGTTGTCAAAACGCATGGTGTGTGTAAATCTACAGTAGATATAAGCACAAGAATAATATTACATAACAAAAGCAAACATGGCCAAATACTTAAAAATGTTTTTTTTTTAATTATTATTACCCTTTGTCTAAGTAGAGATGCAACTGTCATCTAACTTCTTCATCTTTGCAATCTGTGTGTGTGTGTGTGTTTTTTTTTCTCCAGGACTACCCTAAGAACAGACACCCAGGCTGGAGCCGAGGCTCTGTAGCGTATCACGCAGGTGAGTCCCATATACTGTAGCACTGCTTGGAAAAAAGAAAACAAGTTCACACCTGTTTGTTCATTGGTTTATCTGTATTAAACACACAATGTGGTGTTGTGATCCTAGTGAGAAGATGCCTCGTGTATTAGACTCACTATAGTTTCTCGCCATTGTTCCTCAGTCAGTTATATTCCTGCTACGTCAAGCATACATACACACACACACACACACACACACACACATTCAGTTTGGCTGCGTTTATGCACTATACACCCATCTATCCAGTCAGTGATTAAGGTTCTGTGCTAGTGACCGGAGCATTACGATTGTGAGAGTCACTGGGCCGCGAGTGAGACGCCGCATTCTGAGACACGGGTTCTGTTTAACGACCGTTTGTGTTACACATTTTTTCCGACTTGTGTCTGTGTAGCAACTCTGTCCAGGCCTGTTAAGAAATTTTCTAAGAATTAAAAGTGCATGTCTTTGTCTCCTTGTGTGTGTCTTTGTCTGTGTGTGTGTGTGTGTGTGTGTGTGTGTGTGTGTGTGTCTGGCTGAACCTGTGTTTTTGTCTGGAGGTGTGTATGCGTCTCTGAGCATTGCATGTGTCTGTTCGTGTATGTGTGCGCGCATATCCACGTCAGTTGGTGCATGTTATTTTCGTGTCTATAGATGTTTGTTTTTCTGTTTATGAACATGTGTGTCCGTCTTTGTATACGGTGGTGTGTTTGTCTGTCTATCCGTTTTCATGTATATTTTTGTGTATGTCTGTGTCTGATTTTATTTATGTTATATTTCTGCCATATGTGCTGTCAGTTTGTGTGTGTTTGCGTGTAGGTCTGTGGACGTATGTCTCTCTCTCTCTCTGTCTCTCTCTCTCTCCCTGCTTCTTTTGCATTTTCTCCATAAAGACATCCATGCACACTTTCGAGGCAGACAGATAACTGCTCCTCACCGCTTCGCTGAACTCGTGTAAACTCTGAAACAGTGACAATGAAGATCAGACCATTTCCAGAGCCACCATCATCATCATCCTCCTCTTCTGTTACTACGTAAAGCTGTAAATCCGTTCTATTGTGTGCTCGTTCCTCTTTGCCTCTGCTTGTCCATGGAGTACATGGAATTTTTCTCCAGCGCTTACCGACTGTGGCCAGAAGCAGCAACAAAGATGCTTCTTTGTATCTCAGGATCTGAGCAGCAGGGATGCTCCTGCGTATCGCTGTGTCTGCGGCCCGCTGAAGGCCGGAGCTCTGATAATGAGCTTCAGGATACGAAGATAAGAGAGAGAGAGTGTGATTAGTGATAAAAATGGAGCTGGAGCTGTGAGTCTGTCTGACTCGTGTGCTCTAAGAGCAGCGTATCAGATGGAGTTCAACAGCTTTGTGTAGTTCACGACAACTTCAGTGCTACAATCATTTAGAATTAACGTAAAGCAAGATTTGTTAGCAACACATGCCGCAAGTTCCACCGAACGTTACCGGCGATACCGTCGCGCGGCCTGACCGTGGCCTTTCTCTCTGCATTGTTTTTTTTTTTTTTTTTCTTCATTTAATTGATTGAACTAACAGAATTCCAGCCGTGCTCTAATGTAAATGTCCCTATCATGCCTGCACTTGACTTATCGCATCATCCCTGCAGCTCCACTATTATTCTTCCTTACGCTATGAAGAAAGCCTCTCAGCTTATCGCACCCATCAGGCCACTGCTGTTTGTTATCAACACCTAAAGGAGTGCCATGTTTGGGCGCACGTCTCCCGAATAAGCTTTGGCAAGACCTCAGGAGCGGGCCGGGTGAGGGCGTCACGGGTCATTAAGATGCCGCAATCTATATGAAGCCCCCATCTGTGACTCATCAGCCTTCGAGCGATTAGACCTGATGCGAGTGCCAGGTGCGCTCCAGTACACAGGACCCTCGATGGGTTTCGTCCCAGCTGTTTTTTCTGTTTGTCTGTTTAGAAACAAACGGATCTAGGATACGTCGTTGCACAACCTGTATGATTTCCAGTTTTGTTTTGAGACTCAGCAACCCAAATGTCATAAGAGGAGTGATCTCTTGTCTATTTGTTGTTCTTGACTACTTCGCAAATTTTTTTTCAAGCAGACTGTTGCCAGGGTTTCGTCCATTTAGACTGTTGCGCTGAGACAAACACAATAACGTTCTTGGCTGGACGGAACTGCATGTGAATTGAGTCATCTCCTCATGGCTCAGCCGACTCTTTATATCCGGTCCTTCGTCTCAAGTTGTTTTGCGGAAGCGGCAGCATCCCGGTGGAGATATCTCCTCTCAAGTACAAGAGGAGATACGAGGAAAAGCATCTGTGTTTTGCTGGTGCATTGTTTCCTGTCTGTGCAAGTGCCAAAAGTCTTGAAAGTGTTCCAGCAGGCCGAGACAACGCACCTATGTCCTCTATCTATTTTTAGTCATCGTCTTCTTCCACACCGGTGGCAGTGTTTTCTTTGTTTGTGGTGTAGTGTTGTGACAGGGGCCCGCACCGGAGTCTTAACGATACACTGTCTCCATCACCCTCCCATATTCAGATAGAGATTGTTGAAGCAGGATCCCGAGCCAGGAACGGGTCCCATGACAACTTCATAAATATTTACCCACTACACGGTTGGCTTTTTGTCTGCATTCTACCTTTTCAGTGTTTTGTTTTTCTTTTCACTTCATATTTTCTTGTTGTTGTATCAGTCTTGGTATCAGGTTTGTTTTTTTTGTTTTTTCCACTCTATCAGAAAGGTTAAACATACAGATGAGTAGTCAAAACGACATTTAGATGAAGAGAAAAGAAAGCTGTTCTCTGTTTTGGCCTGTTTTTTTTTTTTTTTTGCAAAAGACGTTCTGGGATCATTAAGACCGGAGCATGAGTGGAATGTTCTAGCAATACAAGGATGTTTCGTTGGAGATTAGGTCTTCAAGGTTAGAGCAGGTCTTCTTAAGAGAACCAGGTGTGGATTCTGTTTCGCATCTGCATTTTTAACAATAATGCCCTTCCTAGGTATCAAGGCTTATTCTAGGTTTGGGTTATGACACTTTTATAAAGCGTTACAAGTCTTGTAGCAATGAATCTGTCTTTAACATGACATCACCTTGCACCGAATCGCAAAACAGAGCCTCTTTCTTTTTTCTTTTCAAATTTATACTCTCTAAGATGGATGTCAACACCGTCATCAACATCTTCAGCAACTCTCTGATCGCTTCTTCCAAAAATGCACATACTTTTGGCATAATGTTTGTTCAGGTATCAGTCTTGTTCCTCCATGTGTTTCTTGTTCAGAATCGGGAGTATTAGACCAATTCTTTCCATGGAGACTTGACAGTTGCTGGCCAAGACGGATTGGTCGGTTGAATGTTGCAAAGATTCCAGTTTGGACACTTGAAACTGATCCTGGATCAGAGGTCTGACTTGTCTACGTTTTTCTCTCAAGTCAGTCCACTGCTGCATCCCTTTTACCGGTCACCGATCCTTGTCAAGAAAGACAAGAATGTACCAGTCAACCCCTTACCCGAAGGTAGTGGTCAAATCCTGGATTGTATCTTGACCCCCATCATCTGTCATAATATTATAAAAAAAGCAGGTATCAGGATTGGCATCCTTGTGGTGGTGATGCTGGTAGTGGAATGAACCTTTACCATTTGACAGATCAAGCATTGTTTAGATCTTTGGCGGCTCAATGGCCTAGTCAGTTAGCACAGTCGCCTCGCACCTCCAGGGTTAGGAGTTTAAATCTGGCCTTCGGCAAAATGTGTGTGGAATTTGCCAGTTCTTCTCCCTGCGTTTGATGGGTTTCGTCTACTTACTCCAGGTTCCTCCTACAGTCCAAAGATACATTATGTGTTGTAGGTTGATCGGTGTTTCCAAAGTTGCCTGTACCAGGGTGTACCCTGCCTTGTACATTACGTTCACTGGGATAGGCTCCAGGCCCCTCTGTGATACAGGATAAAGAGGTATAGATAATGGATAGATGTTTTGAGCACAGTTCCTGGAATTGCCTCAGCTTGTTGGTATATTAAGACTGGGGCCAATCCGCAATAGACAGGTCTAGTTGTTCTTCTTAATGTTGGAGTCCACTAAATGCCATAAATATATATTTTCTGGAAGCCTGTAGCCTTGAGGTGAACTGAGGCAGCCAGTCTTTGCAGTCAGTAGACTAGTTGTGTATACCCCTGCTGGTACCGGTGCATAAAGTGAAATTTATAGCCTTTTGACAGTCCATCTAATCTGTCTTTGTCATTACCGCTAAATTACACTTCTTCGCCCAGATCGAGACTGTTGCCAAGTATTAGCTGTACAAATAAATTATTCGCGCTTGCTGGAAGGTTTAGACTTCAAAAGGCAAATGGTGGATGAAGAATCCTGAATACTTTTAACGTCAGCATCTTTTCGCAAAATGTAAAATGGAGTTTTGTGTTATGGTCTATTCAGGCTGTGTTACTTACAGATTTTACTTTTGCCACTGTCGCTAATTCTTTGATTTGATTTCCATGGGTTGTGTCCTACAGATGATGGAAAGATCTTCCATGGCAGTGGAGTTGGAGATCCATTTGGGCCACGCTGCTTCGAAGGTGACATCATGGGCTGTGGGATCATGTTCCCTCGTGATTATGAAGGTGAGATCTTGTACAAGGATTGACAGAGCACAAGTCTGGTAGCATGAAATTAAATCAACTCATCACCTAGCCCACCAGACAAGCAATCGCTCCAGTTAGCTTAAAAAAAAAAAAAATGGAGCGTGCTTATTTCTTGTAAAACATGGCGGCATTAATGGAGATGCAGACGAAAATTTCTTTCAACGTTTAACCTCATGTGTGGGTTGCTAACAAGTGACAACCTTACACTTCTTTTGTTTGATTGGTCATGATTTCGTTTTGAAGGCTTGGGCAAGTGGTTCGATTGATCATCCTGTTACGTATGTCATGTTAGTATCAACATTTAAAATAAATTTAATGTAATCGCCAAACCTTGCAGAATATCCTCCCATACCCAAGCACAGTCTGTTTCCTTTGATTCCAGAGGAACCCAATTAAGTAATTTGAAAAAAAATAAAGTTAGACTAACATGTACAGTACTTGCTTAAATCTTCTGAATAAGATGTAGCTCAACTATGTGAACATTTCACAATAAACACGTGTTTGTTCTTCCCCAGCCAGGACGGCATTATGCCTAGATTAGATTTTAGGTAAAATTAGTATTTGAGCAGAACTTTGGCAACTGAGAAGCAAGATGGAAAGATGTTTTCATCAAGGGTAAAAATATTTGTCCAAGTATGTGGTGTAATCTGGTTTTTGCATAGCTTTGTGTTGTATTAAAAGCATAAATAGGATGTGTGGACAACTGAATAGGATGTGTAACTTGGCATGGATACTTTTCTTTTGAGCGTTGAACATTGTACCCTTACTTTATAATAATAGATTCCATGCAAACATTATGGATTCAATGCAAACATTATGGGCAGTGGTGTCTCAGGCGGTTGAAGCTCTGGGGTGCTTATTAGAAGGGGGTTCCCTCTGTTGTTGAGGCCTTGGGAAAGGCCCTTAACCGTATACCCATACAAGCGCTGGCTGTAAGGAGATGTTTAGCAGTTTTTTTTGTTTGTTTTTCAAGGAGTCTTCAGTTACACAATTTTTTTAAAAATTCCGATCACAGGATAGTCTTCAAAAGCAGTTCAAGTAGTTCAAAAAGTTTCTGAGACAACATAAGAGGCTGATTAAGGAAAACACCTGTTTGCAGCTGCTGAAATAGCGAACTTGTGGAACAAACTTGTTCCACAATACCCAACTATGACTATAAATGGATAAAACACATTTCTTTAAATAATAAAATTCAAATTGTTTGGCAAACAATTGGTACAAAAAAAACAAAACACTCGTTATTGGAGTGATTGAATTGAAAGGCATGCCATTCAGTGTATTTTTACTTCCAGCAGTTTAAAATCACTTTGAAAATATTCCTTTTTCCATTTTTTTTCCTTTTTTTAAAAAAATTTATCAGATGAGGTCGATGATGGGGAGGACATGGCTGAGAATCCCAAGCAAAACCGCATTCAAAACGTACTGTACCTAAACGATGAAGATGAGGAGGAGGAAGGCGACGACGCAGAGCAAGAGCAGGAAGGCCGCAAGGTCATGGTGAGCTGTCCCGACAATCCCACCTTATCTTCAGTTTAAAATGTTCAAACTCTAACCATCATATTCCATATTATTCTAAATAAAGAAAGCACACCAGTTGATGGGTCGCATTGCCGCCTGGCAGCTCTCGAGGTCAGTCAGAGCTTAGAGGGTTCTCAGGTTCCTGGCGAAAAGGATTATCGCACGTTGGTTATTTTAAATTGCTCTTTTGCTGTGAATGTGTGTCTTCATGTAGAGCTGTGTAGGGGACTGTTGTGCCATTCATGGTGTATTCTGGGTGTGAGAGAGACTCAAACCTAATCAGGATGAACCAGTTACTATGGATAAATGAAAAATAAGATAATAGTTATTCATGTCGTTATCATATAATGAAGTTGAAAGATTCCGTTCAACATGTACATAATATTAGATTTGTGTAATACCATTGAATTGTCTCAAATAATTTTTATTGCTAGATTTGATTCTCATATTAAACACACCCTTCCTGGTCAAAAGAAAGTCGACCATTTCAGAAGGGTCAAAGTATTGGCACATGTCATGCAAAGAAAACAGATTTGAAATGACCAGAATTGTTAAGAGCTGTCTAAAACATTCATGATACCTGTAAGAATAGTCCTGAACAGTATAATAGTACCTTGGCTAAAGAAAGAAATGTGAATGAAAAAATGTGAATGGAGATCCCTTCAACTCTTGGTGAAATTGCGACCATAAGAAATCCATTTGTTAGAGAGACTAATTAGAAAAAGTTTGCTAGGGAGCATAAAGATTGGACTTTGGAACAATTTAAAAAGGTCATGTGGTCTGTGATCCTATTTAAGAGTGATGGAAGTGTCGGAGTAAGAACAGAAGCACATGAAGCGATGCGACCATCATGTACAGCCTGTGGAGGCAGTGTTATGATCTGGGGTTGCTTCAGTTGCTCAGGTCTAGAATAAAATGAAGTCAGCTGACGACCTGAATGTACTGATTGACCCGGTTATCACATGGTGTTTGGGGTTTTGGAGAGAAACTATGGAGATCCTCTTCCCTCATGGCATGGGGGATATTCCAGGACTCCAATTGTGAATGTACACACACACATATATTTGTTTTGCAATCCTTATGAGGATCTTACAACTATTCGCTGCTAAACCGGTACTTAAATGTAAACTTTAGTAGGAAAATTTTAACGTTAGGCTTTTTTTGTTGTTGTTTAAATTGGGACACCAGAGGATTTAAAAGTATGCCTCTGCCCAAACATAGTAGGAAGCATACAGTATGAGTTTTACATGCTTTCGATGTGACCCGTGACTCTTTCTTTCATCATGAGTCACTGCATTGGTGCTAAAGCCGTAATCAGCCATATTTCTTTCCTATAACAACTGCGACCTGATAGATGGTCATTTGTCTTGGAAAAACCTCACCGTTATGGCATGAATCATTTTTTATTAGACGCTGTTCTTTTTTTTTTTTTTTTTTTTTTTTAAATCAGCAATGTTGTCTTATAGAAAAGGCCAGATTTCTTTGTGTGCTCACGTTTGTCTGGGTGTGAAAGTTGAGCAGCATTCATCATTGGGGATTTCAGTACTGATGTAAGCACAAAGAATTTTGGCTTTGCCTCTACAAATCCTGGAGGGCTAACGTGCACTTTGCCACGCTTTTGCAACAACATTTATGCATCCACTGCTGTATGTCACTGAAAATCTCGTACTGTTAGTTTAGGACTCGGGGAATTGTCGGTGTACGATGTACCTGTGTACATCATACACTTTTGTTGCCCCCTCAAAACTTTTGTAAATAAAAAACGAAAACGCCTGACAGCTATCCAAGCCAAATATTGCATACTTCTAATTCCTGAAAAGTACATGGCATTTATGAGTGAGCTTTCTGTGCTATGAGAAGCAGCTGGTGTATGAGGCCGAGTCTCCCGTACGTGCCTTGCAGAAATGTGACTCGCTGTCGCCCCCTAGGTGTTCTTCACCCGCAATGGGAAGATCATCGGGAGGAGGGAGGTGGTGGTGCCGGCTGGAGGATTCTACCCTACTGTCGGCATGCTGAGCAGCGGAGAGAAGGTCAAGGTGGATCTCCACCCTCTCAGCGGCTGACGGACGGAGACTACGGCAAATCCCACATCCGCAGTTTAACTGTGAGCTTGTAGCAAAATCAACGGTTTAAAATGCAATCAGGGAACACTGAGTCTGCAAACTGATCTAATAGTGTCTTTTTTTTTTGTTTGTTTGTTTGTTTGTTTGTTTTTTCTCTTTATTCATGGATGCACACTGTGGAAGTAGGTGAAAGTATTTTCCTATTAATGGCCATGGAACCAAAAACAACAGTGCATGATTTTCACTCACGCTGGAATAACGATGCATATCTTACTAGTTTTTTTTTTTTTTTTTAATTCTTTTCTTACGGTTTTATCGACGGTTCTGTGTCGAATGGCTGTATTCAGAGTTGCTCAGTGTGTGTGGTGAGAGCTGAAGCTGCGTACACTCGTATAATTATGTGGACTTAAGGGCTACCCGGACGGTTACATTACGATGTATTAAATAGCAAATATTTAAAGTTTTTATTAAAGGGCTTTTCTCTTAGTTGGACATCCAGCTATGACATGTTTTAGTTAAAAGATAAGTTAAAACAAAGTGAAGTTTGTTAAGTTAAAAATATAAGCAATAAAATAGTTCTGGGAGTAGCAAATCGCCATCTACACATCTTAAATAATAAATTCAGCTGAAAGTAAAATCTCCTGAAGTGTTGCCAAATTTAATTCACTAATGTGCATTAATACAAAGAAACATGAGTTTAAAATTCCCCGCACACAAAATGATGTCACAGTGGCGCTTTTGACAAACACATCAGTAAGTTGTTGGCTAATGGTTCAGTGATTAGCCGTGATGTTTTTTCCACATCGCGTTAGATCCGTGCGATTCAGCCGATTATGCAATTTAATCGATCTTCTGTTAGTTGATTGAATTGATTAAATTAACTAACAAAAGATTGATTCAATGTCATGAGTCGGTTTTCGAATCAGAATTGATTCACACTTTTAAAATAATTTAAGTAAATAGTTTATGAAACAATTTATGAAATCCATTAAAATGTACCAGAACTTCTGCGAAAAATACAATTAGTTTCCATCCTTCACTCGTACATGCATATTGCTTCATCTTCTTTTGAGTTTATTGGCGGTTGATACAATACCACCACCTAAAGGACTGGAGTGTGGGGCAGAAAAATGCTTGACCTATTATTCACAGCTATACGTCACGCATAATAAATAATACACAATATTTATTTCTAAATGTTTACCCGTGAGTCGACGGTGTGTTGAGCAACCTTTCATTCAAACTAGCAAGAGACGAGTCACAAGTGGTTGTCCCTAGTGGGCATGCGAAAATAACGATAGCGTTGTAACGGTACTAGCTGTGTACTGGCTAGTTAAACACAGACGCTAATAATTCACTAAACAGAGTGAGAATCGGTTGATGTACAGCGATGTAATTGTTAGGTTTTGTAATAGCCTTGTTTGGCCGATTATGGAGCTAGTGCAGCTAGCTTGCTTTACTAAACACAACAAGGTCCTGGCTGCCTGGACTACTGATTACTCCACAGTTATGTTAAAATGATTTCTTTACATCATTGATAGATTATGTGGATAAACCTCTGTCTCAGTACATCCCAGAAAACTATGTTCCCTGACCTATAACATTTCAACAGTATCTAAGTACAATCATATCCTGTACCTCCAAGCCTTTCATCTTTGTCTTGACCTTTATACGCTGAAGGTAGGAACACTCTCCAGTGTAAGAGTTATAACTTACAGATTAGAGTTTTATTAAAGGATAACGATCTGTGATTCCGATTGATGTTGAGTATCTGATTTGTTTAAGAAGACGATGCAATCGATTACGCTGTTCAGTCGATCTTTTGTTGCTCGATTCAGTTAATGAGACCGATCGCCCAAAATACAAACTGCAAAACACTTGCACTTTACAAGCAGGGAAGCAGAAGATTGGCAATGAAAGAGAAAAAAATTAAAACAAACGGTTATCATTTTGTCTGAGACAAGATATTTATACAATCAGTATCACAAGATACATAACATTTCAACGTTTATTAAATACTTTTGTTTTTAGATTCTTTTGTTTTTTTCATTCTTTAAAATTTGTATGAAATTTAGCGGCTTGAGACAAATCAGACAGTAAATATTAGTGCTAATAAATCTAATTGAAAATTGTAATAAAAATGGATTGAATTAACCTATGATTCACATCTTTAGCGTCCCTCACCATCAGTGCAACTATAGTGACCATTTACATCTAACAGAGTCTGTTAGATTATAT
>JAOVVA010000019.1:18654740-18667633 GCA_028565275.1 Leiocassis micropogon
ATATAGGATATTTATCACCGGCTGTACTGATGCCACAGCGAGTATCAAAGAATCACTTCAGGAAATCTCTGAATGAATGAATAAATGAATGAATGGAGAGAGAGAATGGCATTTCAGTTTATAAACAGCATGCAGTCAAGGGACAGTCATGTCCCCGAGCATCAGCGTCACGCTCCTGCACCACCTTCCCCTTTCCTTTACAATCCTAAAAGCTGGTGACATTTCTACTTTGTCATGCTTTTGTTGTTTTTTCTTTTTTTTCTTTGTGTTGAACTGACATTCAGAAAGAAAGTGCCACTTTGTTATCGCTGCCTCATGGAAACACGGCCCGGGGCAGGACCAGAGAAATGTCACGAGGTAATTGCATCCTCAGCAGAGGTCAGTCACGTAGTTTGAAGTGACGTAGGCTTTACTGAGATGCTAAATGCAATCTGTGGGAGGGGGTGCGGGGTCGTGGTTGGGGGGAATCTAGAAATAAACGGGGGTTTTATTTCTTTATACCGGTGTGTTTGTACGGTGTGTATGCAAATCAGCAGGGCCGTATTCAGAGAGGAGTTTTGTTCAGGAATTTCTTGTCGTTTCAGAGTTTGCTACAAACATTTGAGTATAATTTAAGAGTTTCCTGCAATTCTGAACTTGGATGCGTTATTCTTCAGCAAATCAAATAAGTGTGGAAATAACTTGAATCCAGTGTATACTTAATCATATCTTAAGAATCTCATGGCTTTTTTCTTTTTTTTTTATTTAATACTGTATTTTTGTATGTTGGAGTATCAGTTGGTCTGTGATGTAAAATGATAAATTGCGAAATATAATAAGCTGGATCAAGTGCTGTTTTATACACTATATTATTTATTAGTCTGCATTTTCTATCCCAGTTTTATTTAAATGTTTTATTTAAGTAAGGTTGAAAATTGACTTAAGCTGTACTACACTCAAATTTAACCGCTTTAATAATGACCGAACTCTGAATACGGCCCTTAGCGAGGTTTTAAGTGGAAGTCTTAAGACCCGTGTCTCAGGTTGGACATGTTTGTATCGCTCTTTATTTTCTCAGTCTCTCTACACCAATCCATTTCTTATGTTTTTAGTTTTAATTTGGCTTGTGTGTTTGCCACTTTCTTTTATTTTTATTTTTTAACTGATTTGTGTCATTGACTAGATGCTACCACACTCATCTTTCAGAAAAAAAGAAGAAAAAAAAAAGCTGAAGAGGTTCTTCGGCAGTGTATGTGCTTTAACGTGAGCTAATCCAGTTCACTAACGCCTTGAGCACTTTAAGGCAGATTGACGGTGTGGCTCACAGTGTGGCTGGAGAGCTGGTTTTACAGCTGTGTGTGTGTCTGTCTGTGTCTGTGTGTGTGTGATGAAGGATGTTGGAGCAAGGATCAGCGTGACATATTTATATCGCACATGCATTTTCTGCTCCAGCCATCTTGGACCGAGCCCACCGATCTGCAATCTTCAAACAGTAATAGTTTTTGTCTTGTCTTTACATCCTACAATTCAGAGAAAATGCGATGTATTATTTTTTTTTTTTTTCATGTTGGTTAATGCCAAAACTGTCATTTTGGATCCTTCAAACTCTCCCACTAAAAGGGAAGACGATTATGTTACGTGTCTGTTGAATGATGACATTAAACCACATTTGCTTCAATTTAAATAGTTTCAGCTGTTTTTCTGCTTCATAAATCGTAAGATTTCCTTGTCTTGTATTATTAAGTTGTGTGTCTGGAAAGTCTGGGGGGGTGGGATCTGGAATCTTTAGAGCATTCAATTCTATTTAAATCTTTTTTTTTTTTTTTAAGTATGGGCTTTCTGTCATTAAGGAAATAAAGACCTTAAGCTTATACTGCCTCCCTGCTATTCAGTTCATCATTTCATTATACGGTTAACCTTAAACTAGCAGGAGTCTAAGTCTGGAAAGCTTCAAATTATAAAAGTGATTTTTCTTTTTTCAAAAGAAGAAAGTATATCCCCCACCCCCAAAGTACTTAATATTGCAAAGCCGAGTTGCTGTTAATTTGTCACCACTTATAATTTGTAAATAAATGATACGCTTACATTTTTCTATTTACAGTACCTTATATGACAAGAAACCGCTATCACCTCACCAACTCTCCTCTTCCTACCTAAAATATAGGATGAAAGAGGAAGAAGAAAAAAAAAAATCACAGCTTGTGATGTTCTGTGCCATTTGTGCCATTATTTGGTGTTAGTCTAGATAAATACATTTGATAGTATTCGTTTAATAGTTATATACCCAGATCAAATCAATATGTGTCAAAATAATCATGTAAACACTTCAATCAGAAAAGTTTAACCCGATAAAAGTGAATGAATTTTTATTCAGAATTAGAGGGGCAGTGTAAATCTTTGATAACCTGATCAAGTTAAATGTTACCCATGTAAACACTTGATCTGATCATTTTTCTCCTGTTGGAATAAATGTATCCTTTCTGCACACGTTTTCCCCATGCATCAGTAACTTTAAGTGACAGGAGAGATTCTGGGGAAATACATTTTTGCTTTTTTTCTTGATTGGTAAACTCCATGAAAAGAGCTCTTTCCCATCTGCGTTTACTTTAGACTTTTATCCACTGGCTTTTTGATGAAGAAGCACTGATTTCATTCATACATAAAGCATCTTACCAATCTCAGATGAGACTAAATACATGTAATCAATTGTAACGCAGAAGGCGGGACTTATTAGCCAAGATAAACCTGAAGGAAATCTAACCTCAAAGTTGAATTTAAAAATACTACTACTTCTACTGTACCTACTTATTATATTTCAAGCAGATTAAACGCTCCCGTTAGGGGTCGCCGTAGCAGACCATTTGTCTCCATCCAACTGTCTTCCACATCGTCCCATGTCACTCCAACCTCCATCTCCTCCCTCACCACATCCATAAACCTCCTTTTGGGCCTTCACCTTCTCCTCCTGCCTGGCAGCTCCATCTCCAACATTCCCCCTCCCAATATACCCCTCATCCCTCTTCTGAACATGTCCAAACCATCTTAATCTGGCCTCTCTAACTTTGTCCCCAAACTGTCCTACCTGCACTGTCCCTCTAATATACTCATTCCTGATTCCGTCACTCCCAAAACAAATTGCAGCATCTTCAGCTGTGCCACCTCCAGCTCCGCTTTCTGTCTTTTTGTCACCAGCATTGTCTCAAAGTCCTGTAAACTTTCCCTTTCATCCTTGTCGATACCCTTCTGTCACATATCACTTCTGCTACTCTTGTCCACCCATTCCACTCTGCCTGCACTCTTCTTCACTTCTCTACCACACTGCCCATTGTTTTATGAGATAAAAATGTAAGTCACTCTGCATCATGAAACCATTTAGAAAGTTATTTTTTTTCACAGAAATTTACAATCTAAACTTTAGACCGATCTTTTATAAAGCTAGCATTTGGAGACATTCATTAAAATAAGTACATTTACTGTCTACCAATGGTGTTCACTTCATTCATTTCTTCTCTTCAATGTGAAAATGGACATTTTTATGAGGTCCAACAATCAATCAATTGGTCATGTTGAAGAGAGAGGAAAAAACAAACCACTTAGCATTAAATACTTATTTATTGAAAGAAAATTTGGTCCATTGCTTTAAAAAAAAAAGGAAAGGGGAAAAAAAAGCAATCTCAAAAGAGCCTGCAGATTTTGATTAAGCATTGAGACTGCCAATTCTTAATGCTCAATCAAAAAAAAAAAAAAAATTATATTCCATTTAGGAAAAAGACAAAATTAGCTACTAACTGCTTTTTGTCCTTGTACAACAGGTTTTATGGTGAATTATAAAAAAAAAAAAAAAGAGGTGCTAAATCAGAACTACAGAGGTGCAAGAAACCTATCCTAGTGAGCAAGAATCAGAGAGAAGAAAATTTTACCACAGAAATACTAATGATTATTGGTGCATAATGATAATGAGCAATTGCTACCATGTGCTTTTGCTTTTTTTTTTTTTTGACCAGAGTCCACGTTTTGGTTTCTGTTGGTTCACAAAACCTTTATGATGTCACAATCTTGATCAGTCTTTCATGTCCTGTGCTTTTTCCCCCTCGAGAGAATTGTCTTTTTCACTGGGAGAATTCATAACTTTTTCTTTAGCTATAAAAGGAGATAAGTGACATTTTCAGGTGTCCTCCATATTGTCAGAGTACAGAATGTCTAAAACTGTAATTCTTGGCACCTCGTCTAACAGGTAACAGGATAAAAGATGCTATAAAACTGAAAGCAACATTAAAAGCCAAACCCCAAGCTACAAAATGACATACACTGTACATACATAAAAAAGTACCAATAAAAATATAACCTTGTGCATCTTCCTCATGTGGTCCCATGTGGAAATCTCTACTGACTCACCGATCAAGCAGAAAGACTACTACTAATAGATATACAGACTTTAATTTTGTTTCACTCGTTTATTGGGAACACAGATCAGTCTTCATCTTCCTCATCGCCATTTTCGTCTTCGTAGTGACGGTTCTTCCTGATCATGTCCTCAATGGACTCATCCTGCTCTTCCTCGCCATCCCAAAATCCCACATCCTGGGAATGTTTCTGCTCGAACCCGGTGCTTGATTCGCCCTCACTGATGGGGGAGGAAGGGGGTGTATCCTCCAGTGATGTACTTTGGCATGTGAAAGATGGTGGCTCCTCCTCTTCCGGCTGAGCTTTCTCGTCTTCACACCGGACTTCAACTTCTTCTTCCACTTCTTCCTGTCCAGCCTCTTCATTTATTTCCTCCTGTTCCAGTGCCTGGGGTTGAGTGGAGTGCATCACACTGGCTTGATTGACAGCTGAGACAGGGCTGCTGACTGAAAATGGAAGGCTGCGCTCTTTAAGTGAGCAGCTCCTGCGGATATCAGAGAGCTCAGCGTTATCAGTACAGAGTGGGCTCGTGTCGCCCTCTGGTGGCCATTTTGGGCGGCTGGGACACACTGTGGCCTCTTCCGCCAGCGCACCGCTTTGGGACAAGGCTTCCTCGCTGTTTGTTCTCGGAGGCCATGAGATCTTCAGCTTTCTGGTTTCCATTGGTTTCTCCGTTCTCTCGGATGCATCCTGAGCCCGTGTCTCGAGCGAGGCAGTGAGGACGTTCACTTTAACCAGAGGAGATTCCTCCACCGTTGGACTGCTGGTGTTTTTTGGATGATCCTCTTTGTTCTCCTGGTCCTCATTTTCCTCGCCTCGGGGGTCCCAGAGCTCCTTGTGGGGTCGGTGTCCAAAACCTTCGTCGTAGTTCCCTTTGGCCTTGAAGAGCTGGCAGAAATGCGGCTTGCAGTAGACGTTGTTGTGCAGCGAGGCGTAGTTTGCAAGACTAAACAGCACAGGAGAGATGACAAAATTCAGCAGCTGCAAACATTAAGGAATACTTAATACTAGAATTTATTTTTATTTTTTTTAAATGTAAGATTATTTCACCTCAGCTTCGTGTTGCAGTGAGTACAGCGGAAGCAGGAGTTGTGATAAATTTGCTGGTTGGCGACCAGTCGCTCCAGGGGGTACACCGTTTTTGTGCACGCCACGCAACTTTCACGTGTCGGCAGACTGAACTTCTAAAACACATACACATTCAATAAGGATTAAAGGAATATTTTTGAAACTTTTTTGAAGTGTGTTTGTGATGTAAACAAATGATTAACACATTACTGAGAAAGTTTTTGAGGAAAAGGATTCTCAAAGCACACTTGCAATGAAAGTCCAGTTGTATTACTACAAATTGTTCAGGAATATTTATACTGGGGCGGCATGGTGGCATAGTGGTAGGCACGGTCACCTTCCACCTTCAGGGTCTGGGTTTGAGTCCCACCTTGGGTCTGTGGACAGGAAGTTTCATGAAGTTGTTCTCCTGTGCTTGGTGGGTTTCCTCCAGGTACTCCGGTTTCCTCCCACAGTCCAAAGACATGCAGATTATTTTAACTAGCATTTCCAAATTGCCCGTAGTGTGTGCAACTATGTATTGGCACCCCATCCAAGGTGTAACCCACCTTGTGCCCCAAGTTTCCTGGGATAGACTCCAGGCCTCCCATGACCTTGTATACAGGATAAAGCGGTATAGATGAGAGAGAGTATTTAAACTGGAAGATATGGGATTAACTGGGACCTACTCTCTGTGGTAAGTCTACAGATGCTATGCATGGAATATTCTTTAAAGAACGATCTCTCTGTCATTTTCTACACCTCTTATGCTGTTCAGGTTCGCGCGAAGCCCGTAGCCTATCCCAGGGGACTTGTGGCACGAAGCAGGGTACACCCTGGACGAGGAGCCAATCCATCACAGGACACACAAGCGCATGCTCTCACACACTATGGGCAATTTGAGAACGCCAATTAGCCTACTCTGCATGTCTTTGGACTGTTGGAGGAAACCGGAGTACTCTGAGGACACACTCCAAGCACGGGAAAGCATGAAATCTCCACACACACACACACACAGAACTGAACCCTGCCCCTGGAGGTGCGAGGTCACAGTGCTAACCACTCCACCACCGTGCCACTCTTTAAGCAAAGAATTCAATTCAAATACTCCTCATTTTAATATGTGTACAATGGCAAGAAATCTGGAGACATTTTTTTATATTGCTGTAATTTCTAAAAATAAATACATTTAAAAAAAAGAAGGCGGCTTACCTTAACTGGTTTAGCCTGGCCATGCTCAGACACAGGAGTCATCACACTGGAACTTGCTGAAAGAAGAAAATCTTTATGAAGTAACGTGACAGCCGAAGACACTCTGAATTCAGAATGAGTCATTACACCGGATGCGTTTATACGATATTTTTTATGCTGATTTCTGTAAAGCTTAAGTTGCCTTACAGAAGTAGGAAAGGGTACAGCAGAAATCAAAGTAGCCATAAAAGCTGTACTCGACAATGTATTAGAAAAGGCGCATTATTTAAAAAAAAAAGAAAAAAAAAGCAAACCTGTGACTTGTGCTACAGCTTGAAAGGCGTTCAGAGCTGCTGTTTTAAATGTTCGAGTTTTCCCCAGCGTAAATAAGGGTGTGTTAAACCCGTTGTTTAATTGCAGAATAGGATGTCTCAGGTAACCCGAATCCTGCTACGCGTTAAAGTGTGTACACAATACACACACACTACACTATTGTGTAGCCGGATTCAGGTTGTGATAGTGCTACCGATTTCTCCATTCTGATCGGTCAGTAAGTGTCGGTTTATTTGTTGATGTGCAATGCCTCTAGACAATATATAATGCCGGTTGTACACACACACACACACCAGCCACTTCATTACACTTTGCACACCATTTTGCCTTCAGAACTGCCTTTCTTCATGGCACAGATTCAACGAGGTGCTTGAAACCTTCCTTAGAGATGTTGGCCCATATTAGCATGATAGCATCACGCAGTTGCTGCAGATTTATCACCTACACGTCTATGATGCGAATCTCCCGTTCCACCACATCCCAAAAGGGCTCTGTTGGAATGAGATCTGATGGCTGTGGAGGTCATTTGAGTCCAATAAACTTGTTTGAGAAACCAGTTTGAGATGCTTTTAGCTTTGTCACATGGCACGTTATCCTGTGTCCATAGAGGAATGGACATAATCAGTAACAATACTCGGGTAGACTTTTGCATTTAAAGAACTCTCAGTTGGTACAAATGGGCTCAAAGTGTGCCAGGATGGATCCATGCTTTCATGTTGTTCATGCCAAATTCTGACCCTAACTTCTAAATGCTCAGCAGAAATCGAGACTCATCAGACCAGTCAATGTTTTTTCAATATTCTATTGTCCAATTATGGTGTGGCTATGTGAATTGCAGGTCTTCTGCTGGAGTTGCCAATCTGCTTCGAGGTTTGATGTGCTGTGCTTTCAGAGTTGCTCTTCGGCATACCTCTGTTGTAAAGAGGTGTTATTTGAGTTACTGTTACTGCCACTCACTGGATATTTTCTTTTTTTCAGGCAATTCTCTGTAAACCCTAGAGGTGTACATACTATATATAACATACTATATATATAACATACTATACATAACATACTATATACATACTATAATAAACAGAAAAGGTTGTGATCATTTTCCTGTTGTGTTTTATTCCTTATTCCTTAAGAAAAGTAAAAGCTTTTTAAAACATAGATAGAAGTGTAAACCGGCTAACCGTTGGCATCCGTACTCTTGGTTTCAGGCTCAGGAGTGGAGGTCTGCACAACACAAAAGAATATCAAGTTAAAAAAAAAAATTTAAATGGTGCCTTCTACATGCATAACACAATCTGTCTGTCATCATAAGCACGTACCACATCCAGTGGAACTGGAGGGACGTTTTCCTTCTGCTTCGCACTATAAGCACGTGTCTCCATGTCCACTTCACTCTGACCCTGAGAAAGGAAAAAAGAAAAAACAGGTCACAAAGCTGATTAACCAAGACAGAATGAAGAGGAGCAACTTCATGACAACTCGCTTCAGCACAGAAACTAATCAGACTGAATGATTATAGAGAGTTTAGAAAGCAGGACGCTCACACAAGAGGACGAGGACACGTCTTGTTTAGACACAGCGGCCTGGTAGAGGGCCATTCTTTCCCTGAGGGGCGTGGTCTCTAGCATTGTCTCAAACGATCCTGAGAGACAGAGAGAGAGTCAGTGTACAGGACATAAGGTCAGATTAGGAATAGGAAACAGGCATTTCCATGGCAGGCAGTAGATCACTTCAAGTCAGCCGTCAGCCCCTTCCTTTGCTCCCTTGATTCTGATTCATGGACAGCACTCGCTAGAAGAAAACAATTGCAACTTTTCCACTATTTTTTTTCCTGTACCTTTGTCTCCGATTTCCATTTTGTCAGGGCCACTTCCTGATGTTTGTACTGTCTCTCCAGAACCCTGTAGACAAAACACTAGATCAGTGATGGTTTATTCAAAAAGAGCACACAGTAAAGAAAACTTAGTGTTAAAGGCTTGCACAAGGAGATGAGGGAATGTACATGTGTACATAAACATACATATAGTACAAACTAGGGATGCTAATGATTTGTCATTAATTGATTACTAAAACTTTTTCTGATTAAAAATGTTATTATCCGATAATGTTTTGCATAATATTTCACCGCTGACGTAGCTATTAACCTGTACGCCACAAGAGGGTGAACTTGCAGAAATATGAGCAGGTTCTGGAACTCTTATTAATTTTAGGAAAGCGATAATAAAAGACGGCTGATCATAGCAGGAATAAAACTTGTTTCATGTTGGATCCACAACATTACATGTAATTATAGCATGACGTGATGCTCATTAATAAATTAAAACTACAGTAATTAGTCCTGTGTAAACTGCTGGGGTGTACTGTAAATATGGATTGTGCTCAACTGGAGGGTGGTAACAGTAACTCTTCAAAGCGACTCGTCATCGTTTGTGTTTCTAGAACAGCTCCGCCTTTGAGTGGTTTATCTCTTATATTACAAACAGAATGTTATTTCCCCTCTATGTCTGTGTCTCCTGAGGTGATTATACTGTATGTAAACTGCAGCACTGTCAGGTAAGTCGACTCCTGCGCTTGTCCTCCAAGCCTTTAATAATCCTCTAATGAGCTCAGGATTGCAAATGCACTCAGAGACACCACTGTCTAGCCACTCTATGCACACGCCACACTGTGCTTACACACACACACAAATACCTGCCCCCCCCCAAAAAAAAAAAAAAAACCCAGTCTGCCGCTACACCTGGACCTGTTGGAAGAACACCAGACATCACACAGCTGCTCAAACCGCGGGATTAGTCTGCCCTGTGCTAAGCGGAGAAGAAAGGTCATCTAATCATAGATAAATAATGTACAGCAGGATAATGTCTACTGTCCAAGATCCGTCCAGCCTCAGGTTCTTCAGATGAACAAAGCTCAACTGCTGGTTTCTGTTCAAAGCCTTGAGAGATTTGTGGGTAAAAGGGTTTAGGAAAACAGGACAGACTGAGGTTCATCATCAGGGCTTCCCTCTTCTGTTTTGATAAGAGAGACGATCAGTCAAAACCACTTGTCTACAGCTGCATAGCTGAGTTGCTTGTTGCTCTCTAGGGCATGCGGTGACGAAGTTGAGAGCACGGCATTAACAGTGGTGAAATAAATTGAAAATGAATTTTTAAAATGTTAATAGATTGCTAATAATTATTTAAGTTTAACAATACAAGAAGCGATTTTTGCTTCAATTGTAAAATATACAAGAATTTTTTTTTTAAATCAAAACTACAAAATATATATTTCACAATATTTAGTTATATTTTATATGCATTTTAAATGAACATTTCGAAACATTTAGATTTTTTTTTGTATTTAAATTTGTTATTTGCATTCTGCATTAGCCTCTTTGTAGTTTCTATTGTGCCTTTGTTCAAAAATTTTTTATTTTTTTTTTCATTTTATTGATTTATTTTTACACTTCGTACTATTTTATTGTGCAAGGAAATTGTGCAAGGTTTCAACTTGGAATACTTTTGCCCTGCTTTTCAGCACGGAAAGCAGAAATAGTCCTTTTTCCCCCCCCTTTAGAACTCTTCAGAGAGTTAAATTAAAAATAATCCTCCACCAAATATACAAATTAAATCTCAGCTTCAATTTTAGACAAAAAGCTAAACTACACCACAAACAGCAAATGTACAAAAGTGAAATCGCATCATGTTGGATTTTTTTCTTCCACTCATTTTAGCCCAATCCAGGGGCAACATTGCATAGTCTTAAAAAGTTTAAAAAGATTGCACTATTAATAACTTACCAGACGAGAAACAGAAGTAAAGCGGGCTTAAACAGACTTCTGATAACATCTACAAGATCCTGTTTAAACAAGCACAGCCATTCCTAGCAGCCCTGGAGTCTTATATCTTACCAGTGGCTTCAGTCTGATTCCTGATTCTGTGGCAGAACCGTGTGTGTGTGTGTATGTGTGTGTGTGTATATCTGACTTGTACTCCGAGCCACAGATTAGATACGGGGAGCTCGCCTGGGTTTTGTTGGCAGGAGTGAGAGGAGGAGGAGGAGGAGGAGGAGGAGGGGAGAAGGATCAGGCAGCTGGTGAAGGTTTCAGAGAGAGGGGGCTCAAATCAGTGCTGTTCCACAGTGGAGAGGCCTGAGGTAGGAGGCTCCAGACTGAGCTTGTGACACCGGGAGAACAGGCGGCAAGCGCAGCACAAAGAGCACCAACCAAGCGGGGGATCAGAGCAGACAAAGAGCTCATACACTAATCCAACGTACAAAAGGGCCCGAGGATCTGAGAACGGCCTGACATGACTGTGTTAAAAAATATATAAATAAATAAATAAATAAATAAAAGAATGCCTTCTGCTTTCCATCACCGCCATAAGAAATAGGACTTCTGTTTAACATTTAACTTTAATGTTCAAGTTCAATTTTAACACCAGTCCTGAAAAACATAATTATTCCTACTATTTCTACATGTACAGATTCAACAATCAAAATGTTCAATGTGGCGTACGTACAAATAAAGCATGAGCCACCCGTTACGCCCCACATTTCACCCCCACTCTGTTCGCCACACCCCAGAGTCAAGCAGCAGCATATGGCTGAAATTTAATCAGACGTTAACCCCCCCACCCCCCTTTTTGAATGGCCTCCCTCCCCCCTTTAGCAAAATATAATTCATAATGGATTTAATACAATAGAAAATCTCAGCATTATGTACAGAATGTACACTACCAGGACTAACTGGCTAATTTTATCCAATCAATCAATTTCACATTATTCAAATTCAGCGCCCTAAGAGGGAGAATAAAGAACAAACACCCAGATTTTTCTTTGTTAATAAACATTTAAAAAAAAAAAAAAAACAGTTCTACTATATATTTCTAAAGTATAGGGCCCCAGAGTTGTCACATCATAATTATTTTTAGTTCCGTCGTACACAAGACACCGTTTATTCCCACATTTTGGTTCATTTGTTCGGAGCCCCCAGGGGTCATGTGGCAAAAAAATATACATATTAAGGATGCAATCCAGGTGCACGGTTTGCTAAACTGTTTTTATCCAACTGATAATTTCCATGTGTTGCTTAATTCATGTACACAAGATAAACATTTCCACGTTCTGGTCAATTGGTGCACATGAGATACAATAAATCTCCACTGTTTTTTGTTAATTTGTGTGCACAATTTAGTTAAAAAGAAAAAAAAAAAAAGGAAAAATAAATAAATAAAAAACATGACCACTTTAAAGCTCTATTCTACAAACTTTCCTTACCTGAAAAAAATTCTCTCTTTTGCATACACCTCATCCATAAATAACATTCTAGCATTTTCATGATTTCATTGCAGTTCCACTGAATCCTGCTCCTCCTGCCTTTACATTTAAATCTACTGGCAGAAAAACAATAAGACACCCATTTTTTAAAATTATATAATATAACTGTTTATTTCATTCGAACTAGTGCGTCTCAACGCCTGGAAAAACACTTGCAGCATTTAAACGGGAGTCTCATCTCCACTGCTGTTCAAGCCATCACCACTAAATAACTTCAACTAATTGCTCAGTCATTCATTTCCTCCTGTTCTTTTAGCAATATTTCTCATTATTTGGTCATTTAAATGTTTCTAAATCTTCTCTACAGTGTGTGCAAGCGCTCTTCTCAGTTTTGATGCTGATGTGATTGCGCAATAACACTAGGGCCAGAATTAATTAAAATATTAATTAATTAATTATTATATTCATATCTAAACTCTAAATTCAATTCCAAAACCCGGTGGTCTTTTTTTCGCAGAATTTGTCATTGATGACATAATTATTTATTATTATTATTTTTTTTTTTTTTACAATTTTGCCTGATACTCCCTCGTGCGCTGTCCCCCGTGGAGCGCGCGCGCGGGGCGTGTGCGGTGTGCGCGCGCTGGTGCGTGAATCTGTGGGCGCGAGGCGTGAAATAAACGCGCAGC
>JAOVVA010000019.1:18688608-18700274 GCA_028565275.1 Leiocassis micropogon
AAAAATGCCTGAAGTGAAACAAACACTGTATGTATGACATCCACTAAGTAAATAACAATATCCCTAACTTATTGTGAGTAGTGTGTATATAGTCCTCTCGGCAAGTATCACGTTGTTTCACCCTGATGTGAAAAAAAAAAAAATCTGTATTAATTATTAACTTAGTGGTGAAAAGTACTTGAAGTTAATGAGTAACAGTTTTATCTGGTTTTATAATGTAATTTAGATTTGTGTCTGATTGAACATTTTTGGTTTTTATTCTAAGTTCTTTATGGGCTGATCTGTGACGTGTACACTCTCCAAGTGCAAACACAGCATTTGTCTTAAAATGGGAAATATTCAAAAATCTTTGCTTGATTTAAAGTAAACGCTTTAGAACTTTTATTATTTTAAGTCTAATGTTATACTCTCTGAACCTCCTGTTTTTCCCCCCCAAGCCTATTATTACTGTACGATGTTTTCTTGAGAAGTCCTCGCACTGTAGATTTCTAGTAGTTGCTGTTGTTGTTATTGTTGTTGTTGTATTGTTAAGGTACTTCCACCTTATGAGTGTGTGTCATGTGACCCTACTGCCTGCAGGGAACAGCAGCGACATCAGTGTCGACTCTCACGACAGGAAGAAGGTAAAAATGCAGACCAGGAAAACAAAACTTCCTAATCTTCGGGTTAAACTGTAACACATGCGTACATATTCAAACACACACACACACACACACACAGATACAGATGTGTATATAAACATGACATATGGGACACACTGATGAACTTCATAAACAGCTTTGTGCAAGTAAAAAAGAGCTGAGATTTATATTAACAACATGCACTTATTATTATTATTATTATTATTACTATTATTAATGACATTTAAGACATATTAGGTAATAGAGCAATAAAGAACAACAATGGATTCCACAATCAACAGTTGTTTTTGTCATTGATCCCTATATTAATGATATATAACTTATTTCTTTTGGTATTGAAGATCAATTTTTCTAATGCACATGTCTTTTTAATTTAATCATGGCTACCAACTTTCAAATAAAGGCTTTGGTTCTGCACACACACACACACACACACACACACACACGACATCCCTATTCCGCATGCCCAGCCATTCTGTCTAACACTAACCATACACATTTCCCAGGTTATGCATATTTCAGCATTGCAGTGTTAAAGTGAAACAACAACTGCATGTGAATTGCTGTATTTATTCCCGTTGGTACAACAGACAAAAAAAAGAGCCTAGCTTACTTATGCACTTTCTGTCTACACAGCATACACCGTCACGGGGGTGGGTGGGACTCAGGACACGATGTTGGGTAGACCCTGGACAGGGTGACAATCCATCACAGGCCACACACACAACAGGCAATGGACTGTGGGAGGAAACCGGAGTACCCGGATGACCCAAAAAGTACTCGGAGGAATGTTGGGTTACCCACCATGCGAGTGGAGAACATCCAAACCTCCATGCACACAGACCAAAGGTGGGAATCGAACCCGGAGCCTGGAGGTACAAGGCAACAGTGCTAACCTCTAAGCCAACATTCCACCGAACCTACCTTACTCACTGGCCAAATCACCTACATGCTCTCCAGCAGCTCCATGTAGGGCAGCAGGGGCGAGCACAGAACTCTGGGCCCTGTACATAAGCACTCTCATTTAGGCCCTCCAGTTTAATCTTCCATTTCTAATCATCTTTTTTATGGGAGTTTTTGACCGTTCTACCGGAAGTGCATTTGTGAGGTCAGACACTGATGTTGGACGAGAAGGCCTGGCTCACAATCTCCGCTCTAATTCACCCCAAAGGTGTTCTATCGGGTTGAGGTCAGGACTCTGTGCAGGACAGTCAAGTTCTTCCTCACCAAACCTGCTCATCCATGTCTTTATGTGTGTGTGTGTGTGTGTGTGTGTGTGTGTGTGTGTGTGTGTGTGTGTGTGTGAATATGTATGCGTGTGTGAGCAGAACTGGAGTGGGGTTGTTTCTCAGGAGTTGGGGTTAGGCCCCTTACTTCCAGTGAAAGGAACTCTTCACCATACCAAGACATTTTGGACAATTTCATGCTCCCAACTTTGTGGGAACAGTTTGGGGACGTCCCCTTCCAGTTCCAACATGACTGCGCACAGGGACATGGATTAAGAATTGGATGTTACTCAAGTTCATAAGCATTTGAATGCAGACGAGCAAATACTTTTGACAATATAGTGTATATGTGTGTGTGTGTGTTTTTTTATAATAATAATAATTATTATTATTATTATAATAATTATAATAATTATAATATTATTATAATAGGCATATAATATTATTATAATGTAATATTATTATTATAATATAATATAATTATTATATTATTATAATTATAATATTATTATTAATATTGTTATTATTATTAATATAATTATTATTATATTATTATAATATAATATAATTATTATTATTATTATTATTATTATAAAACAAAGGCAAGCAATGGCAAAATGTTATAAAAATTAAGGCAAATAGGAATAAAAATGTGCAACTGCTACAAAGGGGGTGTTAACACTTAAACGTTGCTCTACCTTATGTCAGGTCTCATCACCCCACCCTGTCTTGGATTATTTTCCTCTAACAGCACGACCTGTTATGTTCTATCCCTCATACTGTATTTATCCGACTGAAATATTTACAAATAAAAATGCAACAAATTACACACTTAAAGCACACTTTTCTCTACAGTACAAAAAAACAACATATAAGTGTGTATTTCAATGCTGTAAATCAACACTACATTTCTACTTTTCTTTTCAGGTGAAGCTTAGAGAATAATTTAGGGAAGAATGGATATAGAGCCAGCAGGTGGCGCTAGGCTCATACAGAAGTTGAAGCCCCAGCTGATAGATGCTCTGTGTGGAGATCCTGACTTTCTGCTCCGGCACTACAAACAGCCACCGAGACCGGGTGCTCAGCATGCTTACGTCTCTGGAGCACGAGAGAGAGAGGAATAAAGTCTCAGCCACTTTCTGCACTCACCCCTCACGCCAAGGAGCATCGACTTCCTGATGGAGGAGAGCTAGGGTTCAAGTTACTGCTTCATTCCTCGTTGTATGTAGTTAAGGTGGATGTGTGATGATTTTTTTTATATTTGTCATATAATTTAACTGCACAATGAAATTTCTTATTCTTTGCCTATTCCAGCTTCTTGTTAGTAGGGTGGGGTCAGAGTGCAGAGTCGTCATTATACGGTGCCGGAGCAGACAGAGTCAAGGGCCCAAGAGCGGCAACCTGGCGGAGCCGGGGCCACCACCACCTCAGTAGATAGATATTATATCATATCACGAGGTCTCAAAATATCTACATGGACAAATTTACTTTCTTGCGTTATACATTTGAACAGTTCAACCTTTTTTTTATATATACATTATATATGTATTATATATACATTATATATACAATATAATTATTGTTATATATACATTATTGTTTATTTATTGTGGTTATATATATTTATTGTGGTTATATATAGTTCATGGATTTCTCAGGAGCAGATTTTCTATACCCATGTGAACAAAAATCAAACGGATTTCTTTTTTTATAAACGTCTGTCCTTTTTACATTTCATAACTCCTGTAACATTTGTACTGTCGTGCTGGCTGCATGAAAAATAAATATATAATAAAAATCATGCTCTCAATGAGGTGTACAGAAGGATTTTTGTTTGTTTGGTGTTTGTTTGCTTTTTAAATAGAGAATTTCCAACATGGAGTATAAATTGGGTCCTTATGTAACCTGCTTTTGAGTAAGCAGTGCTTTCAGAGTAAATGTGTTATTCCGTAGTTATTTTATCTAGGATCAGTTTCGTGCATGCGGACAGGAAAAGCAGAGCCTTAAACCTTAAACACTAAAATAATAATCAGAGAATCTTAATTTGGGTCTAATAAGAAAACACTTTAGTGTAGAACTGGAATAAAATGTATGCAGTAAAAACAAAAAAATGATAAACTTGTTAAACATATTTAAAACCATGTCATAATAAAATGCGCACACAAATACCAAAACAGGACATTCTTTCAGTGTTTCTAAATCCCCAATAAATACAGCACTAAGCTAAAATCTATTTGAGATTTGAGAAGTGCAAGCTCAGCCTTTATTCGTGCTTAGGAAAAATACACACACGCACACACACACAAATAAAATAAACTATATATGTATTTATATATAAGTGTATATTTATATATACACATGTATGTATATATATTATTATATATGTATATAAACTAGTATATATATATATATATATATATTACTAGTTTATATATTTTTACCTGATCAGACTGGTTTCCATAAATGCATTCGTTCTAACTGTTTATTGTTTATTTTTTATAATTATAAATCTCATTTTTATGTCTGCATGGAGATTTCCAGCAAAGACATGGGCTGTCAAATGGAAACTTTTTTTTTTTTTTGGTTCCAACTTAAACAATTTATCTGTGGCCTCCATGGTGAACTTTGTTCTCTCGGCAAGTATCACGTTGTTTCACCCTGATGTGTTTTCACCCGGGTTTTTCACCCTTGTTCACCCTTGTACTGTGTGCCAAGTAATCAGACAGGAGGAGGAGCTTTGTACAATTCCACTGCATCAACAGCCAGGCTGCATGAAATATTTATGTCCTTAAGTTTTAAAAGTGACTTTTTCCTTCACGTCAGCTTAAATGTTATATGAGGAAATTTACCCAGTGCAGTACCCAGTGCAGTCTCCTACTTTTCTTATTTATTCCATAAATCCTTTTTTAATCTTTTTATTTTTTGGGTCCTTGAGTCCATTTTTGGCAAATAGGAAAAAAAAAATCAGTTGTTAATTATTACCTTAGTGGTGAAAAGTACTTGAAGTTAATGAGTAACAGTTTTATCAGGTTTTATAATGTAATTTAGATTTGTGTTTGATTTAACATTTTGGTTCATTATGGGCTGATATGTGACGTGTACACTCTCTAAACGCAAATGCACATTTGGTTTAAAATGGGAAATTACAGTATACATAAATATTATAAAAATACATAAAAACACAGTATGTGATAAATGTTTAATAATATTATAAAAAATAATATAATAATATTTATAAAAATAAATACTTTAGAGCTTGCATTTTATGTTTTTCCCTCCTTTAAGGTTAATGCAATGCTCTCTGAGCTTCCTGTTTTTCCCCTCGAGCCTTTAATACAGTGTTTTCTTGAGAAGTCGTCCCATGTAGATTTTTGCAAGTTTTCTGTAAATCGTGTCACTGGAAAATGTTTCTCAATGCACAGAGCTGCTGCAATAGGAAATAAATCCACCATTTAAAAAAAGAAAAGCACAAAAAACAGCATTATGGAAAAGTCCCATGAACCTGTAATTTTTCTGGTGTTTATGGACACTACACATGTTTCACTTTTTATTTTCCCATGTGACCTTTACTCATGATCTATCTATATATTTATATTTTTCCACATTTATAATTCTACACATGTACACATCTATGACATGTGGGTTTATTATTTGCATAAGTAATAATTCCTGCTCTAATGATCACATACTGTACTCTATCATTAGTTAACTGGACGTCACATTAGCAACTTCTAGACACACCGTGGTTATACTGTATGCACCTTATTTCTTAGGTTAATCACACAGTTAAAACAGTATGATGACTATACCTGTGATTTGAACACATTTTGGAATTCAATTGCTTTTCAATTGGTTAATTGGGATTTGTATGTAAATAATGCAGTTGATGGCTGGTGTGCATGGACAACGACAACAAAAAATATTCTAATATACCCTACCAGATCACAAAATAAAAATAAATCACAACCTGGATTTAACAAAGCAAATACTGAGGTGATGAATATGTTTCAGCTGGCAACAAGTTATGCAAGTTAACTAACTCATTCAGTGAGGATCTTCTCATTTCTTAAGCAACCATGTCAGAAGACTGACATGTCCTGAGGTCGTGACAAGATGTTACTCTGTTTTAAAAGGGTCAAATTATTGGCCTGCATCAAAAAAAAAAAAAAAACTAAGGATCTTGCTGAATTGGGTCCAATATGTTAATAATACCTGGAAAGATTGTAGTGGAAAAAACAAGAACTAAATAAATCATGCAAGAATACACGGTGGAGCAGTGGAAAAAGGTCATGTGGTCTGATGAGTCCAGATTTACAGTACCCTGTTCCAGACTGAAGGGCACTTAAGGGTAAGATGAATTGGTACATCCCTCATACCTAGTGCCTACCATACAAGCCTGTGGGGCAGTGTAGTGATCTGGAGTTGCTGGAGTTGGTCAGATCTAGGTTCAGCGGTGTTATATGGCCAAAAACTGAGGTTAGCTGACTACCTGAATATACTGAATGCCCAGGCTTTTCCATTAATGGATTTTTCTTCATATCATCAATATAAGCTCTTCCCTTCCATCATTGATACAAGACCTTTGAGAGAAATTAACATGACTGTGGATGAAATAAATCCTGTCACATTTCATAAGATGCCATGGTGAATTTGTGTTGTAATCAAAGCAAAAGGTGGTCCAATGAAATATTAGTGTGTGACTATTTTTATTTATTTTTTGGCCAAAGAGTGTATATTCTGAATAGATGCATTTTCTAAGTATACCAATAACACAAACTATCCTTGTGTATTATTATTATTATTATTATTATTATTTTAAGAAATGTTATTATTATTTAAATTACTATTATTATTATTACATTATTTTTTTATTATTATTACTATTATTATTATTATTATTATTATTATTATTATTATTCATTTATCTTCTATGCTGTTTTTTTGTGGGGTTTTGGGGCCTATCCCAGTAGACTTTGGGCATAGTGCGGGGTACACCCTGGATAGGGTGCCAATCCATCACAGGGTGAACACGCTCACACACACAGGCAATTTGGGAACGCCAATTAGGCTAATCTGCATGTCTTTGGACTGTGGGAGGAAGCCCAAGTACCCAGAGAAAACCTACCAATCAAGCTCCATGCACACAGACCAAAGGTGGGAATCGAAACCTCAGCCCTAGAGGTGTGAAGCCACAGTGCTAACCACTAAGCCACCTTATTATTATGATTTTTTTTTTTTTTTAATTAATGTTAGATTTAAAAAATATCTTACTTAGTGGTTAGCACTGTCGCTTTGCAACTCCAGGGTCTGGGTTTGATTCCTGCCTTGGGGTCTGATTAGCATTGATTTGCGTTTCTATTGCCTATAGTGTGTGCCCTGCGATGTATTTGCACCCCATCCAGGGTGTACCCCGCCTTGTGTTCTTAGTCTTCTGGGATAGTCGTCCCCCCCCCCCGCCACCCTGTATATAGGACAAGGCGGTAAAGACGATGAGTGGGAGAGTGATTGAGTAGATTTGCTCTGGATTTATTTTCTCTGTCCAGTACGCTAGAGAATAATTTTTGATTGTGTTGTGTCATCATGTGGTTTAAACTGTGTGACAGTAAGTTTGTTAATCATTTGTATCTAACCTTCAGTCTTCTCCATAAAGATGCAATCATGTCATAACCATATAACCATAAAATAATAATAATTAAAAAAATATTCCTATTGGTTATGAAAGAACAGTAAGGGGTTAAAAATGTCTGTGAATGTTAATTCTGTACTATTTTTGGTTCAATGCCTTTCTGAGTTTTTGTGCATAGCAGAACCCCTGGATGTCCGGACCAATGGCGTGCCGGTGCGTCCTCACTGCTCGCTCTCTGATTGGTCAGTCGTTTTGCTTAAATTAGACATAATATCGGATTACATATAGGCTTCGGATCACACTGAGGACTACAGACATGACTTCTACCATTACAATAGGTGAGTAAAAGCTTCATTTCTATTAAAAACATGCTGAGAGATTTCCACACCTGGAGGAAATCATAAACTGCCCAAAAAAATTAAAGGATTTTTTTTTTTTTTTTTTTTTTTTTACAAATGCAGAGTTTGTGCAGAAAAGGAAACGGATCTGCAGAGCTGCTCTAGGCATGATGCATGGACGCAAATACGTTTTACAGCAAATATACACTAGCTAGCAGAAAAAGCATGTTTGGTGTGTATGTGTATGTGTGTGTGTGATATTTGTTTCATCATTGTCTGTAACATCCTGGATCTCTGTCTCCAATTTTAATTTAATTTTATTAAAGTTATTAAAGTTTCAACTTTCCAGCCAAGCCTGGAAAGAATACGAGAAAGATTTAACTCTTGAAATGACTCATTAGGGATGAGTGAGTGAATCAGTTTGCAGTGCTCCCTGGGATCGCACGGCAGGGACCCACTCCTTTCGCTTTTACTAGATCCGTGTTGGAGTCAGGGAAATATTTTGGTAATAACCATAAAACTCTATAAACGGATTAGTGTCCGAGTCGATTCACAACTAGAATCGACTCTTCTATGAATGAGTTAAAGAATCGTTTTACACGAAAGGCTCCTCTCTCCCTCCCTCTGTCTCGCGCGCTCTCGCGCTCTCTCTCTCTCTCGAGCGTTAGATTCACTCCTCTCTCCCTCCTTCTGTCTCGCGCGCTCTGTGTGTGTGTGTGTGTGTGTGTGTGTGTTTGGGGGTGGATTAGTGTCTGAGTCATTAAAACGTTTTAAGATTTGCTTAGAAAAACTTCATTTTCAAATCAGAGAGCCGTGAAAAACCCCTCTATTTTTTTTTTTTTTCGAGAATCACTGTTTGAGTCAGTGAATCATTTAATTCACTTCTGGTCTGTGTTTGACTCAATTCATTGAATCAAACCACAACCGAGACTGACTCGTCTCTTTTTTTTTTTTTTTTTTTTTTTACATGGATCAGATTTTGAATCACTGTATGATTTCATGACAAAGATTCACTTCTGGATCAGGGTTTGATCAAGTGAATCATTTACAACATAGATTCATGTGATCTCACTCCTCTCATGTGATCTCACTTCTCTCTTTCCTCTTTTTCTCTCAGTGCCAGTAGATTAGTGACTGGGTCATTAAATCGTTTAATGACCAAGATCGTTAAATTTCTCATTCTGTGACAAAGATCACAGTGAAGTGATCCACTGACTGAAACTGGTTTTCTAAATCAGACAGCAGTGGATAACAGTTATGGCAAATTCTTTTTAGAGAATCACTGTTTGAGTCAGAGAATCATTTAATTCACTTCTGGTCTGTGTTTGACTCAAACTGATCAAGTCAAAAACTGATCCACTGAATCAAACCACAACCAAGACTGACTCTTCCCTTTGCATGTGAATCAGTTTTTGAATCACTATATAATTCATCACCAAAAACAAACAAACAAACAAAAACATGCGATCATGTGTATCTGTGCTATTTCTTTGCCTATGTGACATGTTTTGCTCAGTCATGTTTGTATAGTTGGTTAAAATGAAATAAAATTCAGTTCATTATATTGACTAGGGTTGTGCTAAGAAAAGGATATACTGTCACTCTATACTGCACAATCCGGAGCCCTATATATCCTATATATATATATCCTATTCTGTATATGTTTATTTAAAAAATGCCTAAATGCTCTGGGAATCCTTTCAGTCTTGACCAAGATTCACTCCTATCTCATTTAGTGGATTAGTGTTTCCTCTATTTTTCAGCAGATCACTTTTTGGTTCAGTAAATTCACCTTGCATGCGTGAATCCTTTCACAGTCAAGATTATCTCCTCTCTCATGCAGTGAATCTGAAGTTACATTTTTTTTAGTTTTGTTTTCGTCATACTTATATTACCATATAACTATACAACATTATGCTCATAGTCCATGTACAAAGCTATCAAAGCTAAACATGTCTTGGCAAATTATTTGTCTTAAGGTGTTAATTGTGTCAATTAGATTAACTGCCACAAAAATGCAGATGGCATATCATCCCGAGCATTTGATTAAGCTACATTTTACAGATTATCATGCTATCATTCTGTTGAATTCTTCAGAGTGCACAATGAGCAAAGTCACAAACGGCCACAGTGATGTAGACGAAGCTGAACTGGACCGTTCAGTAGGAGAGCAGTTCCTCTCCGAAGCTCTCAAAGTGATCCTGGAAGAGGCGGTTCATAAAGCTACGGATGTGAAAGAAAAGGTCTCCTAAGCGAAAGAATCTTTGGAATGATCTATCACAAAATGTAAGTATGTAATCTATCTAATAAAACATGTGCATATATTTACAGGTGTGTGAGTGGAAGGATCCTGATCAGCTGAGGGACCTTTTGGACTTGGAGCTGAGAGACCATGGAGAATCTCATGAAAAGTTGCTGCAGAGAGTACACGATGTTGCCAAATATAGTGTAAAAACCAGTAAGTCTCAGTAAGTCATCTCTGGCTGATTGTTAGGAATAAACATGAGGCCTTAAAGAAATCTGCAGCTGTGCATTATTTCTTTCCAGATCACCCTCGCTTCTTCAATCAGCTGTTCGCCGGAGTGGACTATCATGCCTTGACTGGACGCCTTCTCACAGAGACACTCAACACCAGTCAGTAAGTGTGGCCTAGTTGGCACAAGTGTGTGCCCTTGGAGAAAAGATAAGAGAGCTATTAAATTCGCTACTGAGTCTTACATCTGCCGAATAACCTCAACAGCCTTCATTATACAGCAGTTAGCTCTGACAGGACAATCTGATTGGATGAGAGCCATTTCACGTGTGGTATTACTGGATGCTAACAGTTCTGGGATGTTTAACTACACATATCACTCAGTGTCCCAGGGGTTAATTACACTTACTGCCAGTCGCAGCATGGGTGAAATACTGAGGAGAGAGCATTATTGTGCCGATCGAATGATCCACTGTGGCGACCCCTCAACAAAAGCAGCCGAAAGACTAACAACAAAAAACTGGATCCTAGAACATCAAGCTTCTAACACAAGGCTGAATCCCAATTAGGCTGGAAAGCCTAATCAAGTGCATTTCTTGTTGTGTTGAACAAGTGATTGTATACCTTTATTTAGGGATATTTGAGATTCAACCCTAGAAAACGGAAATTAAACAGAGCTGATATTCTAAAGTAAAATAAGTGGAGATATGGAAAAATCTTTTCTCCGTAGATTTGCAGGTCTACCACCTGCATTATTTATTCTCCAAATTTATTCACCTAATACTGGCAAGAATTTAAAACTACTTTCGCCCCAGTTAATTACACTTAACTCTTGGTCACTGACTGTCAATCGCCAGCTTCACCAGTTGCTGTTAGTTCTGCCGGTCGCGGAAGCATATGTGTTGGCGGAGCAAATGAACTAGTTAAAATAAATAAACAAATATCATAATCTGATGATAATAAATGGTGTAGACAGGATGCCTATGGCTGAATCACAGCCATGCTGATATTCCAGCACAACAGCATGACCTCAAGTGTGATATTGCTTAATTTATAAGTCTGGTGATCTAATCTTTCAGAATGCAGGACAAATGTCACTGTAAGAGTGAGTTTTACAGTCAGGGGTAGCTTAGTAGTTAAGGCATTGGCTGCTGATTCAGAAGGTCCCAGGTTCAAATCCCAAGACCACCTGTTATCCCAAGGGTCCCTGTTGGGCCCTTGAACAAGGCCCTTAATCCTCATCTGCCCAGATCTATAATTCAATTCAATTTTATTTGTATAGCGATTTAACAATTGGCATTGTTCCAAAGCAGCTTTACACAATCAAAAGAATTATTTAAGTTTGTATGGAATTTGAATGTG
>JAOVVA010000019.1:18707711-18728183 GCA_028565275.1 Leiocassis micropogon
GAGGCGTTATGAAGTCTTTACAGAGCAGAAGTAGCAGACACATCTCACCATTAACTGTTCAAAGGAGATTAATGCACATTTTGGACGCCTTCAGCATTCCTTTACAAAGTAGAAAGAAATAAAAATCAGGAATGATCATGGAGTTAGAAAGTGACCCCAAACTTTTGAACGGTAGTGTATATGTTAATTATATGTGAGTCGATGATGCTCATCATCATAGATTGCTAAATAGCTACGCCAAGTTTCTGCCATAATGCCGGGTGCATGTATGCACTAGTAGATTCTAGTAGAGCCATGTATGCACTAGTAGATTCTAATCGTACATGGAACTTCTCATTACTATGACACAGAACATTGCTTAAAATGATGAAAGAGAGAAATCTTTTTAATTTCCCTATTAAACAATATTGTAACTGCCTGAGCAATGTGTCATAGTGCAGCAACTTCTCACATGAATAATCCAAATATTTAACACCAGAATCATTAAGCACAACATAAGATATTTATAAAATCATTTGAAGGGTTTCAGGGTGGATTTTTCCTTTAACTTAAACTGCCTGTCAACTTTAATGTCCTACTATATACACCATGTTTTAACGAGAAGCACAAGAGGGCACATCGTATAATATGCCACATAATTACTTTTATCTGTGGATTTTTTTAAATAGACAAAATATTACAAGTTCAAGTATTAGCATGTCAGCCTGACAATAAAATTGTCTGTGAACTAGAGCTGTGTGGTCTTTTATGTTTTATGCCAGTATGTGTACTGGCTATTTGTAGCCCTAAGCAGAGTTTTAAAGGCATGGCTTGTGGTTAATTAATGTAATTTGGTTGTATACGCAAAAACACGTCAAGTATGCATTGATGAAAATGCACCACTATGCAAGACAAAGATGAATTTAAATATATCAAAATATAAAACACTTATCCTCATCTCATTTTCTATACCACTTTATTTTGTATACAGGGTCATGTGGTGCCTGGGGCCTATCCCAGGGAACTTTCATCGATTCATCGCAGGGCACACACACATACAGTAAATACAAAATAATATAAAGTAATAATAAACTACACAAAGTCAATTTCTTTGGTGTGACAGAGCTTTGCTTTTTGTAAAAACTGAGTAGTTTCATATAGAGATGTTGCAGTTTTACAAGGTCGCTGGCTGACACAGGTTTTATTGAGACTGACACAGCCTTGACTGAGGTTTTTGTGTGTTTTTTTCCCAACAAAAACTGAATGTTACAGGGGAAAAATTGTATGCCAGTAAAGAGGTTAGAATATCATATAACTGACCACATTTTAGATAACAATAGCAATATACAATCATCCAATCCCACATGGAAGCAGATCAAGCACCAAAACCAGAGAAAACTGGGATCATGGCCTGACAGTTTCTGCTAGGCAGGTGGGTTTGATTATTTCAGAAAACGATCATCCACTGGGATTTGCTCATACAACATCTCATCAGCATCTGTTTGGCAGGAACAAACTCCAGGGTGATCAGACAGGCCAGAATGGGTTGATCTGACAGAACGGTTGTTTACTCAGTGGTAGGTCAGTGGTTAAGGTGTAGGATTACAGCTTGGAAGGTCCCAGGTTCAAAGCCCACCCCCACCAGGTTGCCATTCTTGTTGGGCCCTTGAGTAAGGCCCTTCACCCTGAAATGCTCAGATGCGTAATTAGATGAAAATGCAAGTTGCTCTGGATAAAGGAGTCTGCCAAATGTACTCAGTTTTCTTTTTAAATGGTTAAGTGTGTTCTTGCCTGCCATGCGGAAGGCCCGGGTTCAATTCCCAACCAATGCTTAAACCACAGCCACCGGATTGGATGCAGTGCCAGTCTCAAGCCTGGATAAAATAGTTGGGTTGTGTCAGGAAGGGCAAAACATGTGCCAAGTTGTGTGTGTACTGAATCACTGTGAGCAGAAAAAAGCATGGCAGAACATACTGCATGTCAACGTCTGTGGGAACAGAGGGCATGGGTTTCACAACAACTGGAAAGGTGTAGTTTGTAAAAAAAAAAAAAAAAAAAGTGATCTTTTCACATTTTTGGTTCATTATATGTATGAAGTGTATACAATCAAAAAAAGGAGGGTTAAATTGGTGCTATTTATGAACGCTAACGCCTGTACAGAACCATCCCTGACGTTCGAGCGCCCTCTATCGTACCGGAAGGAACGCCTCGGCTTCGCCAGGCTCTTGGTCACGTGCCACAGTCTCCCCTGAGAGCACTTCCGGTGGTGTTTCCTGTGTTTGTAAACTGGGGGAAAAAACGACGAGAAACATTGCTCGCAGGGAAAACGGAAGGTAAATAAAAAGAAAGTAAGAAAGAAAAAAAGAAAGAAAGAAACGTATATGGATAGCGCGTTAATCCGAGCGTTTAGCAGCGAGGGGTTTGTTTCTGACAGACAGACTGAACAGGCTAAAGTGAGTGACGCCTGATAAACACACGCCCTGTTGTTGTGTTGTGTTGTGTTGTTATGGAGGGGGTTGATCAGGACAGAACAGGACGGCCAGATCCCAAACTGATCTCCACTCGATTTATAGGGCACTACACAGCAATAGACTGTTATACAGGAAATAAAAACAGGTCTGTAAGCCAGGGAAAGATTTAGCTCTTAGCTAGTTGTACATCTGGGACACTAAAGCTTCACTGGATGTGACCTTTTCATTGCAGATCAGATCTGCAGCCTTAATGTATTATTATTATTATTATTATTATTATTGCATAAATCTGATCTGTACTGTGACATCACTGTGGCTTGTTTCATTGCTTTCATTACACTTGTACATATGCATTCTTTCTTGTTTTGTTGTTGTTTATTGTAACCTTTGTCTCAGACATCTTTTTTTCTTTTCTTTTTAAATCATAATTACTAGGAATAGGAATCACCAGGGATCACCGATACGATGTTATCCCGATACTTAGGTGCGACCCTTTTCGACTTGTATTGCGATTCTGTACATTTCACGATTTTGAATTTTTTTGTTACAATTCTAAATAAACTCAACAAATAGGAACAGGAACGGCACCATTTTACCACCTCAAACGCAAACATACATGAATTTGTAAAAAAAAATGTTTTTAATAAATCAGTTTTGGAGTCAGCGTCTCGATACTTGAATTGCCACACATAAGAATCGCGTTATGCACATATATCATGCGTATTTGTTTTCTGGGAAAGGTCTGTGAATATCCAGTTTTTAAATTTAGTCTGTAAAATATTTCATTTGCATTTTCTCCCTGCACGGTTTCCTAAAACCGTGCCCTCTTAGACGTAAATTTGTAATATTACTTTCCCAACATTAATTCCTTTAGTATATCTATGTCTTTCCCCCTTAATCATTTTAGAACGTTCGAGTATTTGTTTAGTTCGGTTATTTTGGTATTTTTCCGTCCACATGCCATCCCGCACATTGGGCGACACATACGCCTTACCCTAGAGGTATATCCGTCGTTTCTATGGCAGTACCTTAAAGGGCCAGGGTGCCAACTCGATGCCCGATTGTCATTCACATACTACAGAAAAATTTGGGAATGCGAATTAGCCTAACCTGCATGTCTTTGGACTGTAGGAGGAAACCCACCAAGTACGGGGAGAACATGCAAACTGCATGCACACAGACCTGAGGCAGGAATAAAACCCGACCCTGGAGGTGCAAGGCAGCAGTTCTAACCAGTACGCCACTGCCATTCGTTTAATTATGAACCTTTAATCATTTTAACATACACTATTAGAGCTGGAAGAAAAATTGATTCAGTTATGTATCGTGATTCTTTAGTGTCGCTATTCATGATTCACCACACTGACCCCCAAATATATACAGGTTTTTTTTATTTTTTTACTTTTTTAATTTGTATATGTTTGCATTTGAGATGGTAAAATTTTGCAGTTCCTCTATAACCCTACAGGTGGAGTGCTTTAAACTGTTCACACACTGGCAGCATCGACAGTGTGGTAGAAGTGAATTGTTTGTTTTGAATTGTAACAAAATCTGAAAATAAAGTCAAGTCAGAGTATTTATAAAATCGCAATAAGATAACTATAGAATCGCAATACAAATTGAAGCGGCACTTAGGTATCGTGATAATATCGTATCATAAAACACTGTGTGTGTGTGTGTGTGTGTGTGTGTGGATCTTCCTCAGTGACATTTTGGTACCTTTATCTCTAAGATGTATATTAGGTGCTCCAGTTCCAGTTCTAGAGAGTCGGAACCCAGTACCTTCTGGTGACCTTGCTGCTTTGAAGACTCCTAACTGGAGTTAGAAAACATTGTCTTTACATTTTTTTTCCCCTTGGCTCATACCCCTGCTGACTGTGTGTTACCTATGCATTCTCTCTGCCCAGTGCGACGCTCGCTCTCTCCCCCAACACACGCACACACATCACTGCGATGTCACAGCTTTCCAACAGCTCAATCCGAGAACACATGAAATGGGTCAGTGTCTTTCTTCCCACGTTATTTACATTTTCTGTAAACTGTTTTCCGTTTCATGTCACATGCTTCCGCTACCGATCCTTCTGGGTCATAACCTGGTTCTGCATTAACCTTCAACTGGAAATCCATTCAGCTTGAGCTGACAAAAGTCACTGCTCTGTAGTGGTCAATAAAAAGAAGAGAGAAAAAAATGTATGAAATGTCACACCCCCAGACTGTTATAACCGATATGTGTTTGTTTGTGTGTTTGTGTGTTGGCAGGCTGGCTTGCTGGGCTGTGAGGCAGTCCTCTCCAGTATGGCTCTGATGCAGGCCAGTTCTCCACCCAGCCATAAAAAGATGACGTCTCCACTGAGCCAGAACCACAACCACAGTCACAACCAGGAAGCCCACAGCCACCACAGTCACATGGTGCTGCCATCTGGAGTTAGCTGTTCACCCATGGTAAGACCACCAGGAAATGCTGGTTGCCCGTAAAATTAAACCACTATAACAAAAACACTAAAGCAAGTCAGAGAACACAACAGCAAATCGGAGAACATTAAAAAAAAAACAGCAAATCAGAAAGCACAACAAAACTAGCAACATACCAACAAATTAGAAAATGACAAATATCAAATCCCTAAATATAATAGCAAACCAGAATGCTGGAAACATGTAACAACAGAACCAAGAACAAAACAGCTGTAGTGAACCTAAAAGTAAAATAAAAATGTAGTCGCAAAATGAACACACAAATGATAAAAATCATCAAGGATGTAGAAAAAAACTCAACAGAAAATCTGAAAATTCAATAGCAAATCAATGACAAATCCACCAAAAAAAAAAAAACAGAAAACACAAAAGAAGTAAAAAAGAAAAAAAAAAACGTAAAAAATAAAGCACAGTTAAGCAAAAAAAAAGTAACATTAGATCAGAAAACAGAACAAAACCAATAAAATAACAACAAATCAGAAACTGACAAATAAAACACTTAACAGCAAAACTAAGAACAAAACACCCGATCAGAAAACATAGCAGCAAAACCAAAACAATATAACAACAACAAAACAAACAAAACACAACAGCAAATCAGAAAATGCGACAGTGAACAAAAACCACAACAGCAAATCAACTCAACATCATCATTAATAAGAACAACAAATTGGAAAAATCCATAAAATAAAAAAAATGTAACACAAATCAGAAAACACAAAAATGTTACAGCAGAATAGGAAACACAACCAAACCAGTAACAAAACGACAAATAACAAACTCATAAATGTAACAGGCCAGAAAGAGAATCAAAGAAAAGGAGAACAGTAAATTAGAAAATGCAACCGACAAAAAAAATCACAACAAAAAGCAGAAAACACAACAGCAAAGCCAAGAACATAACAAACAAATCAGACAACACAACAGCAAAACCAAAACTTGTAACAACAAAACGAATGCACAAAATGCACCTCCGCCTACGCGCACACAAAACAACAAATAAGAAAATTAATAAAAATAAAGAAATAAACACACAAAAACCGGGCAGGGATTTAACAGGATTTTCTTGTGGCACATAGCTCATTAATAAGGAGGGGGAGTTCCACTCTTCCCGGCTGCTGGAGGAGAAGGACATGCAGTCGAGCCAGAACGTTCAGTCGAAGAAGAAAAACAGGAAGTCAGGAACACCGACCAAAATGAGAGAAAAAGTGCAGGCAAGTAGCTGACGTGTGTGTATGTGTGGTGTGTGTGTGTTACACATTTCTCTCTTTGATGCTAAGTAAATCTGATGATTATTTTCCATTGGCGTGAATTAAAAAACATCAAATGATCAGTTCATTTACTAAGAATTATACAATGTGTGTTCTCCTTTCAAAGTAGTTTAAAGAACATTTTTCTCTGTGCGCAAAAACAGGTGGAGATACCTGAGCCAAGCGATGACGGATCCCTAAACTCCCAGGTGCAGAAGAACTTCATCTGCGAGCACTGTTATGGAGCGTTCCGCAGCAGCTACCACCTCAAACGACACATCCTCACTCACACAGGTGAGCTTCTCAACAGCGTTGTGTCACTTCCTGCTCGAGCGTAGCACATCCTGTAAAAGCCGCTCCAGGTTCTTCGGATTCAATCTGCGGCAACACTTATCTGATACTTTCTGAAATAACCGGAATTATTATTAGTCATCATTGTTGTTGATGTTAGTGTTGAATTCCTGATTCAGATTTTTTTTTTTGGGAGGAACGATCTAAGGAGTCTCTGGGTTCAGTTTGACTTTTTCAGAGTAGTATTGTTCATGTTTTCTCCTTACACTCTAATGCATTTGTTCACTGTTTATCGCTAAGGAATAGAACTAGGGTTCTCAGTGTGCACTAAATGCACTGAGTATGATTAGACTATATTCGTATGAGTAGCAATTTAAAAATAAATGACAGCTTGTTACTGATATAGTGGATACTGACTAAAAACTATTCGATCGTAATGTTCAGGGCAGGTGTATGAGTCTAGCGAAGAGAGTCTCACAGTGCTAAGATGTTTCATAGGCTGGTGAGGTTTGTGGTTTGAGATTTTTTTTTTTTTTTTTTTAAAAATTCTTCTTTTATAAAAATCCTGAACAAAACAGTCCAATGCAATGGAAAACAGCTCTGAGACAAAATGGTGTCCGTGATTCCCCTCGTGGTTTAAAGGCGCAGAGACAATACTGTTACAATTGACATTTGTGAGATTCATTTCCCTAGACGCGGTTATGGTTTTTGGCCACATAATGGCGGTGTGGGGAAAGGGGATAGAGATTTAGTCAAGTGGATTGATATGCTTTACATTGTATATTCGTGTCGGACTTAAGAACAAATCCAACTTACAAACATGCTCCTTGAACTGAACTTGGTTGTACGTTGGGGTATCCCTTTACTAATTGGCCTAAATTGATAATGTACCTCTCCTTTGACTGTTCTTCCGTTTCTTATGTTAACATATTCAGTAGTGGAGGATTATGTTGACGTACATATGTGTGGTTGTGTTGATTTTCAGGAAACACCAGAAGTGCATTGTACTGCGTGTTAACCATCAGTTGGTTTACTTAAACTGATGATTGATTATGGAAGGGTTAATGGCTCCCCTTACTGATTAATATTGTCCTCAGTGAACTAGCGGCTATCATGCAGGGCTCTTTGACTCAGCTTCCAGTCAGAAAACTGAACCCCAGGCATCCCACACCTGGAAGGTGTGTTCACCTAGAGTCTGTCTCTCAAATTAGGAGTATTGTGTCCGGAATGGTGTCTGGTGTAAAACTTGTGCCACATCAAATACAAGTAAATTTTTTTTTTTTACTCTTTTACAAAAGGTACAGAGGCAGGAACAAATCCATATTATATAAATATTCAAGTTTCAAAAGACTTAACCAGTGTAAATAGACATGCAAATAATTGCACGTAGTAAACAAAAGGTATAAACGGAAGTTTTAGAAGTTGTTTAGATTGATTTAAAACATGCATGTTGTTCTTTACCTTCCCATCTAACTGATACCTGATACGTGTATATTTGATAGGTGTGGTATTAACCTGTGTTAGATATAAAGATCTTGAATGTGTGTGTAGGTGAGAAGCCTTTCGGGTGCGACATGTGCGACATGCGGTTTATTCAGCGCTACCACCTGGAGAGACACAAACGTGTGCACAGTGGAGAGAAGCCTTATCAGTGTGACCGCTGTCAGCAGGTCAGACACAAACAGACACATATATATACACACACAAGAAATGCATATGTCTAAACAAAGCCCGAAGTCTTAAGCTTTGTCTTAACTAAGACTGCTGCTTCACTAAACTGATCCTACATAATTACTGTTTTTCTCCTCTTTCTCACTCGCAGAACTTCTCCAGAACAGACCGACTCTTGCGGCACCGGCGCATGTGCGTGGTCGGCATCCCCAAAGAGGAGAACACGTCGTGCTGCGAGGGGCGCACGTATACACAGGAACCTGCGCAGCAGTCGTGGAGCCCCCTACAAGCCAACAACAGTAGCAGCAGCAGCAGTCGGCTTGCCGTTTGACAGTTTTTCAAGCTTCCGTTCAGCTCCATGTGTGCAAGGTGGACGCAGCACAGCACAGCCACTCGGGGGCGCTTTACCGATCCTGGAGACACTGGGGAAAGACATGCTTCTGACTCAGTCCCATCCAAATACTTTTTAAAGCTGATTTGAACTGAGAACCTGAGAGGAAAGGGATTTTTGTAGTATTTTCTATAGATGCTATCAGCCTCTTGGAGGGTTGGTATAGTTTTTTCCTTTTTTTTTTTTTTTAATACACTGCACAGGCAATAAAAAGTCATGTAGAGGACCAAGCAGGGGATTAATCCTATGTTTGATAGTTACTTTAAATGGAGATTGGTTTACACACACATAAGAAGTACAAAGTGACTGAAAATTTCTTCTTTTAAATTTTGCCACTGTTTTTTTTTTTTTGCCAGAATGATCAGGAATGAGTGAAAGAGTTGCTAAACTGCAACGACCCTGCATTTATACTAGCAAGAAACAATTCACTCGTATTGCTTGTAGTTCGTCTCTGTTGAGCACTAAAGTGTACGCCCACCTGCGACAGCCAGAGTTTTCCAATCTAGGGGTCATGTTATTTACAAATGGGGTTACAGGAGAAATTTATAATCTCCTCTCATGTGTAACTCATGTATTTTGCAAATTAATATGAGAAATTTCAAAGTTGGATTTTGCATCCTATTTTTTAAAAATGTAACTTGAGTTATATCCAGACAAGCCGCGGTTAAACGACTAACATTCATTTTTTTTTTTTTTCTCTGACACGCTATCCTATCGTCTACCTCTGCCAAACACACTGTGTTTAAGATCCAATACTGTACTGTTCTAGATCATTACAGCATATTACCATAAGCCATTTGTTTTTATTATGGTTAGGGTTTGAATTTTAATTCATTCTTACATCACCTTCAAACCTGTTAAAAGTTCTGGTTTACATGCCAGCCTTCTGGATTCTCTACATTAGTAAATACTTTTAAGTGTTGTTGTTAGTCTTTTGGTTGCTCCCGTTGAGGGGTCGCCACAGCGGATCATCCGATCCGCACACAGCCTGACACAGCTTTTACACCGGATGGCGTTGCTGACGCAACCCTCCGGGCTTGGAAATGGCTTGGGTTTGAGCACAGGGTGGGAATTGACCCCTCAGCATTTTTCGAATTAGGAGATCCATAATTCATCAGTGTGTTTAACGTTGCTGAGTCTGAATCCAGCAAATATTTTTACAGTTCGATATGGAGACCTGATGAATTAATTCACTCAGCTTGTCAGATTTCGATTTTGATTCAGAATTAAATTGCAGTGCCCAGCAATCAAATATTATAGTATATTATATATCTGTAATAAATAAATTTAAATGGTCAAGCAAGGCTTTGGGATGCAGAAAATTCATAATGTCTATTTAGGGTCAGTGGCTCAAAACATTTGAGAACCCCTGGCGTACACTCTCCTGCGACAAAACATGCTGTTAAATGCTGATGTCTGACTTTTTCCTTTAAAATCTGAATTTTGACTTTTAAATCAGAACTCAGACTTTTTTCCTCAGAATTCTGGGTTTTGTCTCAGATTTCTGCCTTTTTTTTTTTTTTACTTTAAAATCCAAAATCTGAGACTGAAGTCAGATTTTTTATATTAAAGTCAGAATTTGGGGTTTAAAGATAGAATTCTGGGTTTAATGATAGAATTCTGAGGAGAAAAAAGTCAGAACACAGATATTATTTTTATGGTGGCCCTAATCGTCTCCTGTAGTTTCTCCTAGAATTAAAGGAACATCAGATCATGAACATGAAATTATTCAAGCCAATCATTTGTGTTTATTTATTTTTTTATCCTGGTTTAGAACAAGTCATGGTGCATAAAAAGTACAAAAATAATTAGCGGGCTGTTGCTTTGTCATTTGCTAGTGTAAACACAGGGTAAAGCTCGCTCACCTCATTTTTTGTTTCTCCAATAAATTCAGTATTTAGCAGAGATTAGTCTCATAAACCTGTAGAAGGAGTTGTTTTACACTTCACCATGGCAGTTTCATTATGCTGAGAGTGAATAAAGAACTAGTCCACTGTGATTCAGGTCCTCATTGAAATGCATTTCTGTATGTTTATGTGCATAGAACTGTTACTCCGCGACCAGATTAGAAATGTGTGAACTTGTGTGTAATGTTTTTTTTATGATGATGATTATTATTATTATTATTATTATTTTTACATTCATGATGCTGATAATTGAGTACAGTTTTCTGAACTCGAACACTGGATCATTCAGCCCAGAAATAAGGCTAACAGTATATGTGCTTTTAGCATTTAGTCATTTTTCTGTATGACCCAATAGTTTCTTAGACAGCCAGGTACTACAAACACTGAACACAGACTACATGCAGATCTCATGTGCTAAATCTTAGTTTATTTTGTAATTTTATATTATCGTTTTTTTTCATAGTTTTTAGACTGCTACAGGTGTTTAAACTAGTAGCTATGTTTTTATAACAAGTAGATTTGCATGAAACTCTTCTTGTTTTTGGAACATCTTGTATTGTGTTTGTTAAAGAAAGAATGTTTTTTTTTTTTGTACCTATTTTTTTTTATTGTATTTTTATCATCCGCAAAAAAACATGCACACTAAAATCTTTCTTACTCAGCTAGGCACAGCATAATGAGTTCAAATGTGTTTTTTTGGAAAACAATAAATTTATTTCTTTTTCCAGATGTGTATGCTTTGGTTTCATTCTATTATTGATTAAGGACGTGTATATTTTTTCTCTGTTGAGTTATTGTAGTTATTTTAGTTGCCAGCAGGAGGCACCACACACCCAATTCAAGTTCTATCAAAAGTCTCTGTCTATCCATCTATTCATCTGCAAATGTTTGACTTTTTAACCTCTAAAAAGGGTGCCAGGGGCCTGTGATGATTTGCTGCCCATTACTACAGTTTATGACATATCCCAGTGACCTACTGCAGCGTTTTCGGGAAGCATCTTAGAGATCCACAAAAGGGTCGTGAGGTCATTCTAAGGATTCTTGAGCCAGTGGATTCGCTACTTAATGAAGTCATGTCTACATCTCTGGCAATGCTTGATACTAATCTCTGGACCAATTAAGTCTTTGGATTAGTTGGCTTCAAACGAATGTCTTTTAGGAGCATTAACGTTGACTTTCGGTACAGACGGTAGTTAATGAGGTGTACAGTACGGACATGATGGCTGGAAAACTGGATAAATGAGCATACTGTAATGAGTGTTCTGGCTTCAGGATTGTAGAGAGCTTTATGGATCCTTTTTCTCGCTGATTTACAGTGTGTGTGGATGGGCAAGCAATTACTGCAGTGTCTTCTTTATGATGAGTACAGTGATGGGACAGAAAGAAAGGGGGGTCGGGGGTGGGAGTGCGGTTTCTACACACAAACCTTACCAATCATCTAATGCAGGAGTGTCTGATGCATACCTCAGCACCGTAATGTAACCTCATCCGAACCTGTTACGTTCTAATGTGTCCATAACACTGCTGTCTCCTAACTAATAAGTCGTATACAGCCTCTTAGAGCTGACTTGATGGACCGAAGAGTCTTTCCAGGGTTGTCCCATTCATCTACTAAACAATACTTTTAGCTCGGCTCAGTTCTTCGTTGTCCACCTTGGAAATTTGCTGTGCGGGATGACTGAACAAGAACAGCGACAAAAAATAGAAGACAAAACAATAAAATCGTCCTTAGAAAGGTTTAAAACAGTTAAGAAAACAGAGACTCAATTCTTAATAAACATATTGTGGTAATATGAAATATTAAACCCAATTTCTGCCAATAGTACTAAAATATCCAGTTTTAAAACCCTCTAGCTGTTTGGTCAGAATGTGTTGATTTGTGTTGAACAGTTCAAGCTTTAAGTGTGTATTATTCGCTCATTTCATATGTTATCATTTCTATAGCAACAACTAACAGATTTTTAAGGAAGACACTGTATATAAACCGGGTTCGATTCCATAACGATTCAGCAAGTGGCCACACCCCAGCCACTGGATGCAGTGCTGGTTCCAAGCCCGAATAAAATAGGAGGGTTGCGTCAGGAAGGGCATCCGGTGTAAAACCTGTGCCATGCTTGTGTGCGGCCCAAGAGGTTCTGCTGTGGTGGGAACTAGTGAAAGACTACATGTCCTAGAATGTAGAAAATAAAGCACAAAAAGAAAAAGGACAGGTGTGTCCAAACTTTCGACTGGTGCTGTATGTTTAGTGTGTATGGAAATAGTCTCCAGTGTCGGCGTCTTGTAAGAATCATAGGTAAACAGGACAGAAAGCTTTCCAGTTTCTTAGTAAGCTGCATTCAAAAGAAAAACAGGAGCAGTTCATGAAGAAACAAATGTTTTTTGGGTACTGCAACATGGGCCATAGCAGGGCCCCATTTATTTAGCAGTTAAACAAATAGCAATTAAACAGTGTGACATTGTTCTGTCTTTTTTTTTTAAATGATATAATTGGTCTTTGAGAACAAGAGGAATTGCTCTAGAACGAGAGGAATAAAATTCTTTGAACCAATTAGCTAGATATTGTACTATTATGGTGTATTATTAGCATTAGCTAATCTTAATGTTACCTCATGTTAAAATCTAACACATTGATTTTTTTGTTGTTGATTGTGTTACAAAAATGTTTTTCATTGTTTTGACAGTGGTGAAAAATAATTTAACATCTTTATGGGGGGAAAAGTGTGATAAAAAAAAATTACCTCAGAATTATAAATTTTGTTCAGTGTTCTTTTAAATCAAAGCTCCGTATGTTGTATGGTTTGTTCTTTACTGTTAACAACCTATTTTTTAGTTAGAAAATATTAATTAGAACTTGAATATTGTGAGTCATTCAGTCACGTCTAACAGCTAACGGCATGTGCTCTAGCTAGCTAAAGGGAAAACATTTACCACACAACGCAACGAGAGATGAGCTGAGTGAGGGAAAGCAAAACAAAAACAGCGATTTGATGGCACTCTTGCTTGTGATTTTTACGTTTGTGCTTCCTACTTTCATATTCCCGCCATGAAAAGGAACACTGGGTACGGATCTACCCGAGCCAACAGACTGCGCGCGACCATCTGTCACTTTCCCGCCAGCGCGCGCGCGCGTTAATTATTGGAGGTGTTGCGTGCGCCAGCTATCCTCATTAAGATTTCACTCTCGCTCTCGTGTGTCTCAGGACACAGCTGCACACCAAGTACTAACACAGTCGGGCTCCAAAATGATGAAAATGAAATATTAATAAAGCGTCTGCTTTTTCCTTATGAAAGCTCCAGGCTCTGAGTAACAAGTAATCCAGTTCCATTTTAGAGACATTTCATATTGATATTCTAATTATCAGTGAATGTGTGTGTGTGTGTGCCTACCAAAAGTCCGGTAATTCCAAAATTGCGGTAATTACACAAGAAAAGCAACGATATTGGTATGTTTCATGAATGAAAACTTTTTTAATGATCAGATCAATTAATCAAAGTCATGCAGCCTGTTCCCAAGGAGGCCTCCGAGTTCTTCTCAAGCCTGGTCTAGGAACCATCCATTACACCAAAAGTGAACATCAAAACAGGTTGATTTTGGTGCTAGGGATTTGATTTTCTTCTTTTTTTTTTTATGTCACTCAAAAAGAAGCTAGCAATAAATACAGGAGAAGATTAATTAGCCAGCCCCAATTCTCTCCTGACCTGGAGGAGTCCTGTCACCAAAACTACACTGTGACGCCAGGGAATTAAAAGCAGATCCTGCAACCCACACACAACCTTATCCAAATAATTCATACATATTCATGCGTAATAAACAACTAAAATGCTTTATCTGTGGCGGTTTTCACTGACTGAGCCCTCACACGGTGTAAAAAATAAACCTTGGAAATGATGAATGACACCCTCATTCTGTCATTTAAAAAATTTCCTGGTCTCCTTGCAAGAAATATGATTGATTCAGCTAATATAAACGGTCCTTTGTGTTAATGTAACAACACATTTAGGCCAGGAAATGAAACGTATCTACATAAGCATTGAGAATTTACATGGTTGGGTTAACACCATGTTTGCTTGGCAGATTTCTTTCATCATCTCATGGAAAGTTTTCCAAAAGTCCTTCATGTTCAAATCTTGTCCATTTGAATGTTTGTCTAGAGCTGCCTTTTGCCTTTTTGGGATGGAAACCCAAAGCATCAGGCTGACTCAAGCTGACCAGCGTCTCATCGAGAAAGATTTATCTCACTCATGAGCCATCCACATTCCCTGTGACAGGACAAACACCCCGGCACCCTGCCAACAGCATAAAAATCACTTTCCGAAAGAGGCATTTAGCCTCGACAGATACATTAACAGGCGGCAGTCCTGTGTCACCCCATCAATCTGCAGCTCGTTGGGGACCCGACGCAATCCCAGGGCCGCACACAGATCGCTCCACCCAGGCAGGCACATCGCTCCCATGGGTTATGTCCCAAATCCTGCTCCACTCCTTCCTGCTAGGTCATGACTTCTCATGTAATCTAAAGGGGTCTTTGGGTTTAATTTTCAAGGCCATGCAGAGGACCACTTTAAGGAAGCCATGAAAAAGGTCATGACATGGTGTTGTGTTTGGGTGTAATGTCTCAAATAGAGAGGCATCATAAACATTTATGAGATTTATCAATCAACACTGAAATGAAACATCGTGCCAATGGCTGGATATGAGAACTGATACAGAGCTGGGGTCACTGTGCCTGATAGTCCACTATGTAACTGAGGAACTACGCTATGTTGCGCAAAAATAATGGAACATTTAATCAGTGTTAAGAATATATTTAAACCTAAACTCTTCCATTTGATGAGGTTTACGGGTTTATTTAACAAGTTTAACTGAAAGAACATGATTCCTTATGCTCCTAGAACCACTCTTTCACAATTTCCAGAGTCCTGGCATATGCCCCGTACCATCAGGGAAGAATAACTCCCCAGTTCAGATAACCTTTATATTCAGTACATGCAGGTCATCAGCTGACTTCATTTTATTGACAGATAATTTTGCTGAGCCTAAACCTAAACAACTAAAGCAACACCATATCATAACACTGCCCGCATAGGCTTGTACAGTTGCCAGTATGGCTGAGGCGTGCTTCAATTCATGCACTTTCCTTATTACCCTGACGCGCCCACTGCTCCGAAATAGGGTCAGTCTGGACTCATTGGACCACATGAAGTTTTTCCAAGTCCAATTTTTATGCTCTTATGCGAACTGAAGCCTTTTTTCTAAATAATCTCATTAACAAGTATTTTTTCCTATGGTTACACAGCTGTTTATATACCAAACTGAAATATAGTAAATAGTGATAAATAGTCTTCTCCATGAATACAGGAAACATCTTCTGACAGTGTTGTTTAAGAAATGCAAAGCAACTTACTGCATCAGTTACAATTAAAAGAATTGTTGACAGCTGAAACATTAATCACCGCAGTAATTATCTAATCAAGCCTTTTTAGTATTTTATCATTTAAAACCAAACACTAACTGTTTTTTTCAGCCAGGCAGTATATTTTACATCCATAATTAAACTGATCAAAACATTTTTTTATTATTATTATTTGGGCAATAATATTAATATATATAGCTGTAAAGCTTTCTGGTCCTGAACTTTTAGACCTAAAGAACACATTTAAGAGAAATCCTAATTGGCATAATTGTCAAACAGGTTACGAACTAAAAATGTAAGGTAAATAAAGCAACTTTTCTAATGACGAGTTGTGATTTCCACCACTGTAACAGACTGTGTAAGACAATCGCGCAAACCCTGCGTTTACTTAATGGATCCCGTCTGGGAAGCTTTCTTTCAGAGAATATTACATGGGCATGATTTTCACAAACCTTCTGATAGTTAGACACGAACAACAGTGCAGTTTTCCTCCAAACATGTAGGTCTTACTAGTAATGAAGTAATGAATATTACATTATTTGCTTGCCTAATCACTTTTGTTCTAAATTACACACCGTCCAAATTATACACTGGGTGTTTTGCCTAAAATTGGAGGTGTGTTATGGGTTTAACAACCTTATAAACCCAAGAATGATTTCAGGTCCCAAATTGTGAACATGGGCGGTTGTTTTTTCCTGGGACAGAGACTACCACTAATGAAACTAATTAAACCAACAACGATTTAGGTCTCCCTAACCTTCTATAAGCACCTAGTGAGCAACAAATGTGCTCCTCTGTTTGCAGATTTGATTCTATGCAGCCTGATTTGCTTAGAAGAATGCTGTGCGGTGCGAGAGCAACTACACAATCTACCGCCGACGGAGAGAGATGCAGGGGCAGACTGGTTCACGCGGCGACCTGGTTTCCTGATGCCTGTCTCTAGACGCTGTACAATTATTATTTTGACATAGGGGAAGGGCTTAGTATGACTTCTCTCTATCCCCTTCTCTCTCTCTCTCTCTCTCACACACACACTTTCTCACACAGCAATTTTCCACATGAGCAGGCCAAGAGTAGAGCGAGCTGAGCATGCTGTGTGAATCCTTGGGCCTTGATGAAGAGCAGCAGCCTTGCTGCTTAGCCTGAGTCGTTTTGACGGGTCACAGCTGTGACAAGGGTTCGCGCAGGTTTCCAATGAACTCTTGAGCAATGAGCTGTCAGCCCTGTGTGCTGATAGACAGTTAAGAGCTAGGAGAAGGTTGGCTCACATGGTCCCTAGGCCAAAGTGACTTTGGCAGTATGCCTTAGCTGATCAGCTTAGCGATACGCTGATTTATAATCGGTCGTTTGGATCGCTTTGAAGAGATATGAAGCATATGTTAGGGGCAATGCAAGGGCAGGAGGGATAAACAGTGTTTCTGGATCCGTGTTCATAAAAAAAAAAGAAAAAAAAAGATCCTTTCAGTAGAGGCACTAATCTAGGGATCAGGTTCTTCCGCAGGTTTATCTGTGATCTGAGGCACCCAAATAGCTCCCAGCTTCTCAAATGCTTTATGAAGTCCAGGTCTGATGTATTTTAAAGATATGTTTAGGATCTATTAATTTAAGGCTTCGGGGCTTTCTCCCACACATCATGAATACCTATTGAACTTCTAAGGGCTGATAATAAACAGGAAAGAAGTGGACCGGGGAAGCTCAATGTTTTGCTTAATTTTCAAAGAATCTGTTGAAAACTGTCATTTTTCAAGTTAAATCGTGGCACAGCACTCTCTCTTCTCATGCGCATATACACAGAGATATAGTGAAGATTTATGTGACAGTCAACTAATTGCGTGCTGCCATTTGTCTTGAGGAACCGTCACCTGATCTCCACACAAGCAGTTCAGAAATGCAACCGCAAGACAGAACGAGCCGTAGCAAATACAGCCATTTAGTACAGTTACAATATAAACATGAGGCTACAAATCTAGTTTAGATGCTTGAGGTATTATAAATGAAGGACAGTTGAACATCATGATGATGAAAGATGTAATGTGTAGTTTGAGTGTTAGAATTTGACAATTATTATTTTAAACGGCTAAATAGGCATAACCGAAATGTCCTGGAGGAGAAAAGATTATCCAGGGAAAAAATATGGTGTGTGTGATAAATTGTATTCCTGTATCAAAGTATTATAGAATCAATCATAGTAAAGTACATATATAAATAAATGCATTTCTTATGTTCTTTTCATTGATTTCATAAAGTACATAAAGTTTCATAAAGTATTCATTTTAAATGTTATTTTAGTTATTGTATTTTATTGTATAGGTATGATTTATATAGGAGACTTATATTAATTCTGTTTGTCTTGCTTAGGTGATCATTATTTAGTGTCATGTTGTGTATAAGTGGTCTTACATTGTCTCAGTAAAGACATTTTTAAGCACTACAACACCGAGCGCATGTGCATTGTAAAAGAGATGTTATATTTAGTTCATAGTCCATAAGTAAGCAATAAATTTTTTTTACCATATATGCTATAAAATTTATTCCATGATTCTATGATTGATTCTTACTATTAAAGCAATACAAGCAATATATAATACAATATATATACAGTACTGTATATATATATTGCTTTTGTTGATTGTATTGCTTTAATAGAAAGATCAGGGACTTTATGTTGCATAACTGAGAAGGCCTTAATATCTATTATAAATGTTATTATTTCATAGGTGTATGGTATGGTATGGTATGGTAGCGTTATATTGCGCATGCCGAAACCTATTTTCCACTCTGGTGGGCAGTAAACCCTTGAAATTCAGACATTTTGTGAACTAATGTGAGCATGTCTACAACATCACAGATGTTAATCAGATGTGTATGTGTATAAGTGTGATACGCAGGGCAAAGAGTACCGCACACCCAACCTTGACTAGGACCTGGATAAGGAACCATTAATCTGGGGCATTTTTCTACCCCTGACTGAATGACTAAATTTTTTTTATCTTGTAAAGAGTGAACACATCCAGAGGTCTTTCCCAAGCAGACAGGGAGGCGTTTTTTTTTTAGTTTGGGTTTTGGAAAAGGGATGTTTTTCTAAAGTAAATGTGCAAAAGTGCAGAGAAGCAAGAATGACTCCTGGTTTAAATCATCTAGCCATGCTTTCCTTTTTTTTTATTCTTTTTCTCCCCCTCCCTCTCTCTGCCTTTCTCATTGCTTCTCTCATGAGATCAGGAATGTAGTGCACGCCCTGCACCTTCCCTCAGGGAGAAGGCTTTTTAACGATTGAAACCTGACACCATTTCTGCGTCCCATAAGCAACTGTGCTGTAACTCACATCAAAGGCACCCGGCGTCAAATCACAGCACGGCTGTAAATCCACCTGTCACTCTCCGACCAATCCGGAGGCAGCATTAAATCAGCCCTGTCATGCTCGCGGCCAATGGCAGAGCGACGGTAGTAAATCTGTCAGGCCAGGGTCTGTTAACGGGCACCATGGTGCAGAAGGGGGAATCCGCAGGGAGGTGGGGTAGCAGAAGTGAGAGAATATGAGAGAGAGAGGGAGAGAAAGATGAGGTATGGGGGATGGGGAGAGGGGAAGATGGAGGAAGGTAGAAGGACAGAAAGAGGTTGTAAGCTGTGCTACCAAAATGCAATATCCTTCCTTCCATCTTTTCCTTTATCCTTTTACTAACATGAATCTAAATCAAATCAGTTAGCGCTGAGAAAGCATGCACATGGGAAAAGAGAGCACATGGCCGCCCCAGGGCTTCATACTGAATAAATAGCACCCTGTAAAAAAAAAAAAAAAAAAAAGTCGTAAAGCTTTATAGCTATCACTGCTATCTGGTGTTGTGTGTCTGTTATTATGGGAACATTTCACATTAGACTTTCATCACTAAATTTGATCTGCATTAAGAGCTAGGATATAGAGTAACTGACTAAGCTACTTGTTGCAAGAGCTATTAATCTGATAAGAGTATGGATGATACGATAATTCCAATCTTTATTGGTTTTAAGGTCCTGGGCCAACAGTTTGGAGTGTAAACCCTTGAAACCAATCTCCACCTTGAAAGGCATGCACACATGCTCAGAGCGAAATGTGCAAGAGTGGCAGCCAGATGTTCTCACGCATGCAAGCGGCCAGGGCTGGGGACAGCAGTGTGTCAACGTAGCACAGCAGGACAGTCTCAAGGATCTGAAGAGATTTCCTTTTCTTCCTAAATCATACAGGGTGTCTTTTTTTTTTTTTTAAATAGGAGGCTTTTACCGGCAGTTAGCAGTTGGAAGCTCGACTTCAGCCTGTTTTCAATAGGGACCCAGTGCCAAAAAATGGTGACTAATAGTGCAGGCTGAACCGAAAAATAGAAATATCCAAACACGCTTTTCGACATGTGCACCAGCCTGGCTGATGGATGTGGCATAGCTTTGTCTTGAATTTATGTCCTTTTTTCCTCCAAATGCCCATTCTGTATGCTTAAATGTTGAAATCTAGCCGAGGAATAACATCTTATTCCTTTTCAGGAAAGATCTCAAAACCATAATGTGTGTTATAGAAATGTTGTCGAAGAAGCAGCTATTTTCCTGTCAAGACATTTCAGGGAAAATTAACTGTCTTGGCTGCATGTGTGTGTACACTAT
>JAOVVA010000019.1:18738917-18758293 GCA_028565275.1 Leiocassis micropogon
GCCACACCTAATCTAGCCTTTAACAGCAGGTGGACCTCACCCTCTTAGTAAATGCTGTAAGACAATTAAATACCATTTCTCCATATTTTCAAGTAAGGCTCTCTTCTCCACATTTTTCCTACAAACACAAGCAATAAAAGCATTAGATAGTTTTAAGTGGCTCGGATAAATGTTACAATATGTTCCCAGCGCTAGATCATCCTCTCTTACCTCAGCATTTGACTGAGCGAGTCGAACAGACAGTTCAACACGGCCATGAGCATTAACTGTAAAGAGAAATAAATAAATACAGATGAATGCCTGAAACCGCTGGACTGACGGATCAGTGCATGAAGGAATCAGCGCACAAAGTTTACCTCGTTTTCATGCGAACTACCGATGACGTAGAAATACAGATCGATGTTGCTCTTGTAAACGACAGTAAGGCCTTCAAGCAAGGCGATTTCACCTGTTAAAGAACAGGACACTTTAAAGGGAGGGCACACAGAATGGAAAACCCCACCATGGTGTAACACAGAGTAAGAACTGAACCACTGCTGAGGAAAAATATATATATTGTCACCTGCGTCACCTGCCCACTGATCGTGCTACTTCTAAAAATGAAATAGCTGGTGCACACCTATGCTTTCTACATAGTTTAGAAGGAATTATGAGGTGTGACGCGAAACGACACACAGTAAACCCGATATAGTCACCTACGCTTCGCAGCTAGTAAAAAAGCTAGTGCACTTTTTTGGTGTTAAAAATTAGCTATACATGACAGTTGTCCACATTCTTTAATTATAGATTAACTGTAGAATATAGCAATTATACCCTGCACTGCTTGTTACTGAGGAAAATAACTTTAGTGAGGTAGCTAATTGGAGTGGCATCATAGCAACTGAAGATACATTCAGCACAAAAGGAAGTTTGCCGTCATTCTGTATTCATGTGTAGCCACATTACTAAACACTATCATTCAGATTTCGCAAGTTCGAATCCCGAGGATGCTATAGCCTGTCGCAGCAGGTAGCCCAGATGGAGCTGATTGGCCGAGCTCTCTCAGAGGGGAGAAACAGGAGACACTTATCGCTCTTACAGACAATCACGGGCTAAAACTGACGCCATACTTATTACAAGAAAAGAATCAATGTTTTAAAAAAATATATTTGTTTATATACAGCATGTTTGCATTTGAGGTGGTAAAATGTTGCCATTCCTCTATAATCCTGTAGATGGTGCTCTATTCACACACTAGCATGCAGGACAGCATCCTGTGTGGTAAAATAAAGTATTATCCAGGTTTTTTTTTTTTTAGAATTAACAAAAGTTTTTAAATAACTAATATTAAATCGGAATATTTATAAAATTGTGATACTAACAGAATCGGAATACAAATCAAATCGGCACCTAGGTATCGTGATGATATCGTATCAGCTGCTCCCTGGTGATTTCCGTCCCTACTGTGCAAGTTTGGTTAAATTCCCTTGAAATGTTTAGTAGGAGTAGCTACTGTGCACATGTATGCTTCAAAATTCCCATGAATGGTTTAGGAGGAGTCAGTATGACACCGACAGATGACACGAGTGACACCAAAAAAAATACAAATAATAAAATAATAATAATAATAAAACACAAATAAAAATAATCACTTACTGTCTGTTCTGTGTGTCTTGTTGAAGATATTCTTCTCAAAGGCTTTCTGCTCTTTAACTGTAGGGTAAGTGTCATCGTAATACTGAAAGAAAAACAAAGCAGACAACTTACAACCAGATTTGAGATTATTGCTCAGCAGCTGTTGTCTTACACACTACACAAATGAGCACAGCCTAGAATTACACACTACACCACCTTTAACCGGGTAAAATTTGTTGTACCACACTGACAATCAAAGTTTTTACTGTGTTGCAGTTGCACCACATCAAAAAGTCGTACTCAGAGCCTGGATTGTAATTAGAAATCTTATGCTGCATGACTGTTGTGGTTGTGTTTATTGTACTGAACCACTCCAGGACTGCTGAAGTACAGGAGGTTGCAGGAGGACACTGAATTTCTCACCTTGGCATAGAGTCTTTCTCCATCGTTGTCCATAATTAAGACGGCTTTCACGGTGTACAGCGAAGGCTCCTATGACAGCAGCAGGACACATAAGTGAGAGTTAATCATTAAGTGTGTGTATAATTACAGCTACTCTTACATGAGACAACAAAACAAAAAGGCAAAGGTTGCACTAATAACACAAGCCTCTGATCCTCTGACGGGTATGAGGAAAAGTAATAAAATATCAACAGATCTAATAGGAGACAAAATATTATTTCCTGACTCACTGGCAGGGGGAACAATACAACAGCTTTTTCCAGTCATTGAGATTTTGAAGAACATGGAATTAGACAGAAAATAAATTTATTAAATTAGCTTGTTTTGATCGTTAAACAAAATGCAGGATGATTGTTTTTTATTGAATTACTGATATGCATTACAATTAGAATAGTATAGATGGGAGAGGGGCAGTAGTTTAGGTTAAGAATCGCTTTTTTTAAAATTGGCAATTCATGTATCACCAAAGCCAAAAGTTTTTATAATATATTTTTTTTATTTACGTTTACAATTGAGGTGGTAAAATGATGCAGTTCCTCAATAATCCAACAGGTGTAGTGCTTTAAAGTATTCACACACTGTCAGGCAGCAGAGCATCCTGTGTATTATGTACAGTATTAAGTTTTCTTAGCATTATAACAAAATCAGAAAAAAAAAATGAAAAATTTAATCTGGATATTGATAAGATCGGGATAATTACAGGAACGCAATACAAATAAAACCAGCACCTAGGTATTGTGATATTGTGATATCATCATATCGCATGATCTGTCGTGATTCCCATCTATCTACAGTATATCTGATAGTTTGTATACACACACGGTGTTAGTGCAGGTGGGCAGTGGGCAGCATCATCAACTTAGTCATCAACTTAGGCAGTGACCAGAACTGTCTTAGTTTAATTGACCATGACTGATAATCAGCTGATCAGCCTCAGATATGAACGATTCTGTACCAAGCGCAGAAGCTTCCGAGTGGTGCAACAGAAACCGTTAAAAACGCAGGTTTTTAACTTGGCACAGGTTTTACGCCGTATTCTTCCTGACACCACCCTCTCATTTCATCCCGGCTTGGGACCGGCACTGTATCCAGTGGCTGGGTTTTGGCATTGGCTGGGAATCAAACCTAGGCCTTCCGCATGTGTAATATACATATCATCCAATGTGTTAGGACTGAATTATGTACTAATTTTGTTTAGAACTAATAAAAGACCTCTGTCATACATTCTGCTGAGTTAAACGTTAAAATCTCGTATTTAAAGTTAGTCTGTATTGTTTAAATGCCGCGTTTATTTTATTTTTTTTATGAGACGGAACAAGCAACAAAATTATGTCTAGATAGTTAATTTTAATCCCTTGCTAGTTTTCGAAGCCATTTATATATTTTTCTTTCTTTTTTAACACCATGCCAGCTTCTAGGTCTATATTCATGGGAGGAGTCAGTTTTTGTTATTTGATTATTAAAACCAGAAAAGATGCTTAAGATTATTTTTTTCTAAAAACTTTAAATTTGGATTTACTTGTTTGAAAACCGTTTCAAACTGACAACAGCATAAAAACAAGTTCCTTACAGGAGTAAAGGAATTACAATAAAATAAAATATGTTTGATGGACAGAAGGGTTCTACACGATGAACACTGTGGTGAATTTTCTATAGAAAGTAAACATTTGTGTGTAGCTTTTAAGTGTCCTATTCTGCATCTTGTATAGCTCTAATCATTCAACAATTCAAACTGTTACACGGCTAGACGGCTGAAAAAGAGCAGCACCCTCGACAACTGCTTATTAAGTGTTTAGAAGTGAAGGCTGTATCCCCAAAATACTCCTCGTTCTACCTGTAGTGCACTAAACACAGCACGAGAGCCGTCACTGCCCGCGCTACTAAGCACACCTACACAGGGAGAGCAGAGCCGTTTGAGACAATTCCAAACAGAACTAGCCGGCCAGCTGCTAGCACTAATTTCAACACAAAGCTAGCTAGATAGCTTTCGTTTACAGCCAACATTACAAATTGTAGTCACGTTGAGCGACTGTCACTTTCCAACTGTATTCCACTAGATAAGTGTCAGAAAGATAAAAATATATAAGTTACCAAAATTAGCGTATCCATTCTTCCAGCGGTAGCTAACCGTGTTCCCGATCTTAGAGTGGTTTCTACTTCCGCATGCATCATGGGGTGAAAGGTCAAGCCGTAAACGGAAGTTACTTCATGACGTTAAAAAAAGATTAAGATTAAGTCACAAGTAATATATTAGACGTAATATAAAACACATTTTTAAACCTCATGGTGCCCTTTTTAAAAAATATATATATAATTTCTTGTCAGCAGAATGTTAATACATTTTATACATAAGCATTTCTACCTGTGAGGCACACATTAGCCTTTTTTCCACAAGTTTAAGGCCTCGCCACGGCTGAACTGTTTGAGATATCAAAAAACTCTTTGCAATGTTGCATCTGCAATGTCCTCAAATCATATTAGCTCCGTGGCTATTGTATAAATAACCTAGGAGGAGTATACCAAATTGCATTGAGTGCGTTTTGTAAGCAAAATAACCGACTTCCTGTTGAGCAGAGCCCATGACATGCATAACAAAAGATGTTCACCCCAATGAGATCGAAATGTGTACTGCGTATTACATATACACCCGCAAGTGTGTTTGAGCTATGCAGCAAAATCGCCATTTTCTTAGTAAAAAAAAAGGAAATCAAAAATATCGTTTTTGTTTAATTAATTTCCTGAAAGCAAAAAAAAAAAATTAAAAGCTTATGAGGAAGCCAAAAATTTATAGCTGCAATAGTAAGTGTTGGCGGCAAGGTTTAGTGGTTAGCACTGTGGCCTTGCACCTCTAAAGGTAAAGGGTTCGATTTCAGCCTCAGGGTTTGTGTGAATGGAGTTTGCATGTTCTCCTCATGCTTGGGGGGTTTCCCACAGATACTGTGGTTTCCCCCCACTGTCCAAAAACACATATTAGGCTAATTGGCGTTCCCAAATTGTCCATAGTGTTTAAATGTTGACCAGCGGTCCTACCATGGTTGTAAAATGGGAATAAATACAATGGTCACCTTTGGCCTTCATTGTCCCTAGGTGAACATCAGAGGTTCCTGGATGGATGGATGGATAGCAAGTGTTACCAGAAACTAACTGGTCTTATGAATGTTCTGCATCATTAAAATTAACACTAATTAGTTTCGTCTGAGCAATCTGATTGGATGAGAGGTGTTCCATGAGTGGTTATAATGAACGGTAACCCCATTAAGATATTTACCAATATGTATCACTCCGTGTCCCAGGTGTTCTAATCACCATGAAGTAAACTAACTATTGGATGCAGAACTTTCAGCAAGAACACACATTTGATAATGTTATGTCATCTTGAACAACATGTTGTCTCCTAAATAATTACTTCTAAATCATTCTGAATTTCCCCTATGTTGTTTTATTTATGCCTAAGGCGAGCTACTAAAATAAGTAGCTTCTAACACAAGATCCAAAAATCCCTCCCTAACCCCTAATCAAGGGCACTACTTGGTGCATGGGACAAGGGATTGTAGATCTTACATAGCACACTAGCTTTTCATTTCACTCTATTTGGGATTTAACCCCATAACCCAAACGTTTAAGGACTAATATTCTGAAGTGGAATAAGTGGAAATATGAAGATAATCTTTTGAGATTTACAGGACTGTCCTCCACTTCCACAGTTTATTCTCCTCACCTTTTGGCTACATAGTGCTAGTAAGAGTTTAAAATTACTTAACCCCCGTTAACTGCAATGTCATCCGCCAGCTCCAGCAGTTGCGGTTAGTTACTGTAGTTCTGCCAGTTATGGAAGGATATGTGTTGGTGGAGCTAAATAACAAATCATAATCTGTTGATAAAAATGGTGTTGTAGGACTGTTGTATAAAACAAAATCTTACTCAAGGTTGTGCTGTTGTGCTTGATATCAGCATGGTTAGTACTGTACTTGCTCTTGTATGATATTGCTTAAATATAACATGTTCATTCTTAAAAATTCATATTTGTAAATAAAATTTTGTGTCAAATTACTGTGCTATTTGAGGCAATTTGCTGTTGAACCTCTGTGTAACAGTAACTTGTCTTCAACTTAGACTTCCCTATTTTTGTACTTTTTCCATAGACAATAACGCTATCTAAACTCCATATTTACAGTAAGGAGTCATTTTTATGTCTATTTTGCATGTTCAACACACAACCTCACTCTAGACTAAAATGTCTCTTTTGTTACTTTGCATACTTTTGTACATGTGTTTAAACTGGGGTCTTGATAATTAAAGTACCTGTTAACCTAAATCACGTGTTGTGTTTTTGTGTAAGGACATATGATGCTGCACAACTGTGGCTCAAAATGACACTGTAAAAACAGAACGGTGGATATTATTCCAATGACCCTGAGTAGACAAACAGTTAGTCTAGGCAGACTCTAGGGAACCAAAATTGTCCAGAACAGCCTCCAAATTTTACTGCTACCCACCGGGCATTAGGAGTGGAGCTGGTCATTTCTGGCTGTAACCTTTAAAATCCCTTAGTTTAAAAATGCAATATAATTCGAAGCTGTTATTTTCAGAAGCACACGTCTGTGTCAGTCATGCTGATCTATAAATCTATAAAAACAGATTTAGTTCAGTTTCCTTGCACATTGTGGACGACTCATGTCCTTGAACCTTCCTGTCCCACTGTGTGGACAACTTGACCAGAGTTATTTGCTCATTCTAAGCTGTCTTGGCCCTATTGTATTTTCCATTGTGTCATTTTGGATTTGAAACCAACAGGCCATGACAAAAATAAGCCTACTGCCCCAAGTCAAGTACCAAACCACTTAGTTTTTACTGGAAGGTTTGCACAGACACTGGCACATGCACTGAGGTTGGCAATAAAGAAAAAAGTGTTTTTTTCTTTTCTTCACTCTATATATCTACCAATTGTAAAAGTTGTAATTGTTGTCAAAGGTTAACACATATATAGCCCTTTATCATACAGTACAGTCACTTGACAGTCAGTACATCTGGTTGTAATTCAAAATTCAGTTTAAAAAAATAAAATAAAAATAAAAATAATAATAATAATAATAATAATAATAATAATGCACTCACTCTCAGATGTTATAATTTCTATAATAACAGGTACTTGAATGAAAGATGCTCCTGATAAATGAGTTAAAACCACATAAAACAAACACAAGCATTACTGCAAATATGGTGCTCATAATAGTTTTCTGTTATGAGTTATGGAAGAACTCTCCAATGTCAGTGCTTTGTGACCATCTTTGTCACATCCATTCAATCATTTCTATAACAATTATCCTGTACAGGGTCATGAGAAGCCTGGAGCCTATCACAGGAGATTTCCATCACAGGGCACGCATGCACAAACACTCACACACACTACGGGCAATTTGGGAATGGCAGTTAGCCTAGTCTGCATGTATTTGGACTGTAGGGGAAAACCAGAGCACAGGGAGGGAACCCACCAAGCACAGGGAGAACATGCAAACTCCAGGCAAAAAGTCCTGAGGTCAAACCTTCACTATCACTATGTCACCATGCAACCTTGTCACATCCATAATACCAGTTTTTCCCCAAAACATTTATTCCATTTTAAATTATTTATGCCTCATTTATTAGCTGATAAGATTTAACATATTTTCAGTATGCAAATGATTACATGATTGTTAAGGATGTGTTTGTTTATGGATTTAGAAATAACACTAAAAGCTATGCAAATTAGTTCACTAATACTAACCGTGTCCATAAACTAAGGCTTTTTGTTTACCAACATCTCACATCCAAATCTCACATCCATAACACTGGAACCACTTGGGAATTAATAATGAGTTGTTCTCTTCTAAGAATTCTTTCCTTTTGATTTTGAAACATAGTTGTGGAGATTTGTGCCAGTTCAGCCGTAAGAGAGGTATCAGCTCCTGACATCTGGCAAGAAGGCCTTGCATGCAGTTCTAATTCAGGGTAAAGGTCAGGATTCTGTGCAGGCCACTCAAGTTCTTCCACTCCAGTCAATTAATGTAAAGGTTGTGCACAAGAGCGTTGTCATCCTGGAACAGGTTTGAGTCTGTAAGTTGCAGGTGGAGGATTATGTTAGTGCTAAAGAGTATAAAGGCATTCTAGACGATCATTGGCTTCCAGGTTTGTGGCAATATTTTGGGGATGGACCACATATGAGTGTGATGTTTTGGGTGTCCACATACTTCTGACCATGTAGTGTAGCCATACATTTAAAACCTTAAATCATTATGCCCAAAATATTGTGGGCTCCCAAAATGGTTTGGTTCCATCTCTAGGCATGGACACCACAAGACCTCTAAAGGTGTGCTCTGGTATCTGGCACCAGGACATTAGTGGGAAAGATCATTTAAGTGCTGTAAACTGCAAGGTGAGGTACCATGGATATACTTGCTGTAGATCTGGGGAATAAGGAGGCCAGATCAACATCCTTGAACACTTTGCCTGTTTAGCCCCATACACGACAAGCTGTGATGCACTGAGTGTTCTAATACCTTTCTATAATAGCCGTAAGTAACTTTTCTCAGCAAATTGTGCTACAGGTAGGCATAACACATGACGTTACAGACAACAAATACTAATAAGACACACTTATCTCTAAGTCAATCCATACAACTAATTGTGAATATACATGGCTAAAAAGTAGCACTCTTTATCACAGCACCACAGTGCAGATGAATTTTCTATAATTGTCCATCCTGGTATAATTTATTCCTTCCCTTTATTAATAAGAATAATAATAAGACAAAATACACAGAATGTAATTACATCATTGTAGGCCAAACTCTTTAAAAAGCTTTAAAAACAAATCTCTTCTCTCATGTGAATCCCCATGAAACACTTTTTTAATTTTGGGTCATCATTAAGTGATTTGCGTGTGTGTATGTGTGTGTTGTTTATAATGATTCACAGGCTTTAATGATAAGGCTCCTGTCCAGAATTACCCCCGAATTATCCCATCTGTTTTTCTCCAGTTTTAATTTAACACATCCTCCTACAGGCAGCCGTCATAATCGGTCTGGTCACCTCTTCTGGGAAGCACCACTGTGAAAACCAATCTCCAAAGGGATTTTCCCTGCATGCACTTCACATCTATTTACTACCCCAGCTCCACTGACATCAGAAGTCTTTCACTCTGTGCTCAGCCCTTTTGGTTACAAACACTACACTCGAGATCTGTTTACAGACCTGTGGTGGGTTCCTCATCATATCGAGCAATCCCTGTTGACTTTTCTCAGGCTTTTTGCAAGAATTATCCTGCAGTTAAAGCTGGATTTTCCACAATATATATATATATATATATATATATATATATATATATATATAAACACAGCTAGTTAGAAACTATAGCTATTCTTCATCAAAGCCTACTGACAGCATCAGAGTGGCTCGCCAGAATGTTTCGCAATATAACACAGGGTTTTCACAAGTTTACCACAAAGCTCATTTCGAAATAATCCTTTGTGTTGTAGAGAATATAATATGACATGCACAAACGTGTTTGGTGAAAAGATATTAAATTTCATTAAAGGTCAGAGGGTCAAAATGGTCGAAATGTTGATTGCTGGTCTATTTTTTGCAGCTTTCTGCACATTTATTTAAAATGGTGAGCTAAACTCAGGATATGGAGAAAACAAAATCTCAGCTTGGAATGAATTTCACTTGCAATAGAGATTCCTAATTGTATCTTGCTAGAAGATTTATAATGTCAATAAATAATGCTGCCATAAAAAAATCAACAAAAGTATGGTGTGGCGTATCTCAATGCAAAGTGGAGTACATTTTGCCTCCCCCGTGAAGAAAAAGCTGTGTTATATTAATGCCTTACACAAATTTTTGTTTTGTTCTGAAAGAATGATATGTTTTAACCATTTTTAATGTTGTGAAACATCCATGAAACAAGCACTTATATATAGTGCTCAAAAAAAATAAAGGGAACACTTAGTCCCAGTTTGACTTGAATGTCTCTCATATGCGCATGCATGGTTCAAGTCAAACCAGGACTAAGTGTTCCCTTTATTTTTTAGCAGTATATATACTGTAGGCTTACATATATAGCAGCTATAACCTATTGATCTATCATCAGCATTTCTTGAAATCAATGGGCCCCATATTAACCATGGATCCCTCCATTCTTAAGATAATCTATAGCTTTACCTAAAACTGCTATGTAGAAAATCCTTCTACAAATATTGCCCAGCGGTGTTTTTAACATCGTTAATATAACCCTTGCAACTGGAACTATTTCTGTGAGCACCTTCTGACCAATCAGCTTCAAGAAACCAGCAGCTCTGTGGGAGAAATTTCGCTCTCACTTCATCGTATGACTTTTATGATGTTCGTGAGTAATTAGACTTCTGTTTCTGCAGCACAAACAATTCAAAATGAAAGGATGATGGCGAGGCAAAGGGCATGCTGCACTCACACTTTCAGTTTGAAGTCATATGGTGACATTAATGTATTTTTATAGGTTAATAATGTGAGGCATTTTCATATGTTCAGCTTTAGACTGTAGAGATGAGGTATTCAGACTTCTGAAAGTATTCAGACCCCTGAACTTGTTGCTTTAACATATTGCCTGTTAGTTGTTAGATGTGATCTCTCAGTGCGGTGACATTTAATAAATGATGACTGAAATCTTGAAGACATGATATGACATGACTAAAACACAGAGAACATTTTGAAAAAAATACAGCATGGGTATGACACAATGAATGCCTAATTTGCATAATAATATTAATATATGAACAACAATATGAATATATTTTTATCTATGGCCTCACCGTGAAATAGGTTTTATGTTATCCTATTCTTCTAATAATGCTTATTATGTATATACAGTACATGTATGTGTGTGTTTTTGCGGGGATTTCTTGTATTTTTGTAAATGTGTATTTCCTGATTCCTTGAAAACATTTGCTTTTGGATTTCTGACTTCTGAAGTGTTTTGTTTATTAAAAAAAAAAATTAATGTTCCTATTACTATAAATTAAATTGATTAATGGTTTTATGTGTATGAAACCATCCATGTTAAGGTCTTTAACAAACTCTGACACTGTATTGTAAGCGCATTGTAACTTTAATTTTTTGTTTAATTATGATTATTTAAAGAAATAAACTTATTTTAACTGCTCTGGGTTCACAAAGTCACAAACGGCAGCGGATACCGTTGAGGTTCTAAGAAACCTGCAGTTAAGAGGAATAGATTTTTCAGAAGAATGTTTCTCACTGTAAAAAATGTTGAACCTGCGAAGCCAAAGGAGGAACCTGTACCCACAGACTTATTGCGTACAGTAGCGATGTCTCAATAGGACTCGAGATAAAATGAAGTGATAGTCGAAGACCTTTCGAAATGGCTCATCTTTATCTCTTCGTGCACACCAGTGTGTGTCCAGTGAGACTTCTTCATACTATGGTGACTAACTAAAGTTGTGAAGGTGAGGGCACTTGTCCTGTTTGTGTATGAGCGTGTGCGTGTGCATGTGTGTGAGTGTGTGTGTAAGCAGTAAAGGGAGAAGAGGCAGAGGAAAGGGGGATGTTGGGTGGCGGAAGCTCTGCCGAGCGCTGATAAGAGCTTGACTAGGTGCTCGAGCTAACTGCTGTGGTTTCTGGCTTGAGAAGGGGGAAGAGAAGAGCTGCCCGTACTATCGCTCGGCCACTCCGTCCATCCCAGCATGCACTGTGGCACAAAGATGTACACAACATCATAGAGGGTGTACGTAAACCCAGACATGGAAAGTAGAATACTGTAAAGTGAAGTTACTGTTACCGTACTTAAGTTAGTTTTTACTTGTTTTACTCAATAATAATTTCTTTTACTTTTACATTTCAAAAATAAAAACTTTTAATTGTCTAAATCAGGCGATTGTGGTCTGAACCAACAAGGCTTCTGTAGCACATAAGAATTATTTAGCAAAAGGCAGCTCATCAAAAGCCTAACCTTTTCGGAGACAATGGTTTTGACGATAGTTTCACATGAAGCACCACTATGAAAAAAACCTTTAAAAATTCATATTTTTTTTTACATTCAGTCATATTTCCTAGCTGGATTTTTGTAAGCAAGGAGTTTTAAGTTTTTGCTCAATCCCTCTGCACTGGACTATGAAACATATAAGTCTTATAAGATCTTGCAACAGTTTGCAATAGTGGGGCACCTACAGTACTAGAATAAGATGGGAAGTCCTAGTAGAAGCCCACTGGGGCAAAACTGACATTGCTCCCTTTATGAACATTTTCAATAGAGGAGATCAGTGGCTGAGACAGGTTAATGACAGGATTTCTAAGGGAAAACAGTGTGAATAAGTCCATGATGTACAAAATCTATTCTATTCTAAAATACAAGGGTGAGTCAAAAATTATCTTCACTTTGGCTGCAGAATTGATTTTGATGAGCTTTTTAGAAAAGACAAATCAATATTATTTTTGATATAATCGCCTCGCTTTTCAACAATCATTCATTTAAAAATGTTTTAAGCCGAGCTGCAAACCACAAATACACCTCTGTCTTCACTTCTTCATCAGAAGTCCGATGGAGGAAAATCAAGGCTATAGGGAAGATGCTTTAACACCTCAAAACAAAGTTTTTTGTAGAGTGTGGCAGTTTTACAGTGTGGTGAGAATTGTGCAGACGTGCATTGTCATGCAAGATCACAGTCTCTTGGATGGCAGTCTCTGCATTTAGGCTTCAGCGCTTCACTAAGCGACTCATTGTAACGATCACTGTTCATTTTTGAACCTTTTTCCTGATAATGTTCTATTACTGGCCCTTGAGAAGCCCAAAAACTGTAAGGATCAATTTTCCAGCTGACTTTTGAGCTTTTTCACAGTCGGTTTCTGTTCTGCGGTTTACTCTCAGGCTCGTAGTGATGAATCCGTGTCACGTCACCAATAATGATTCACTTTAAGAAACTTTCACCTTCCTTAGAGTATCGTTCCAAATTTTGTTTTCAGATATCCAAACACCCCTTTTTTGCTCTCCTGTGAGTTGTTTTAGCACCAGGTAAACCCACAGACCACAAAAAACACGAATCACTGCACGCTGCTCTTCTTTCGTGCAAATCACAAGATGGGCATCCATTTTTGATCGCACCGCAGTTACAAATGAGCTGACGTAAGACATTCACAAATGCACAACAGGGGTAGGGGAGACAGTAGCTTGAACGGAAAGTGCTGATAAGACAGTGCGACCAGCACAAGCTTTAATATAACCAGAGTACACATAATTTTTGACTCACCCTTGTCCATTTCAATAGTTGGAAGGCTTGTGGATAATGTTTGCATATAAGAACAATCTGGGCACCACAGTGACCTTTTTGCCTAAGCAAAGGTTAAGACAGAGAAGTGTCCTTTTTCCAATACCCAATTTGTCAAGCTAGTTTCAGATCTGTAGTGTGGGTTTTGTGAAGTAGTTCGACCGGAACTTTTTTGAAACCTAGCAAACAAATCTAAACAAAGGTACAAAACTGCACAAAGCATGCTGCTTGAGTGTAGATTGTTGACTCTTAACTGTCTATTAGATGGTAACATAGAGCATACGACAAGTCTGACAAGTTCTCCACTTAGTTTATCTGACATGAGGTTGTTGTTTTTGTTGTTATTTATGATATCCTGCCCCATCAAAACCTTTGATCATGAGCTGGTGCTATTCCTGAATGATCACTAATTTACCATTGGTAACTAAAATCAGTGTGTGATTTGAGGCATGTTTTTTTGCCGTATCTATTTGACTATTTCTTATAACAAGTTAACCCAGGTATCAAAGCTCCCCTAAAGTGTGTGTTAATAGTCTTCAGATAATGCAATTTTTTGTGCTATTGAGCTAGAGCCAATGAGCTACTGCTGAGCCGTACCCATTTAGAGAACAGCCGAGTCGAGCAACAACCCGACAAGCCTATCTTCTTGTATGAGGTCACTATAGGGGAAAAAATCGAATAGCCTGGTTTAATCCCTGGTCAATACAAATATGGGTCAGGGAATTTTTCACACACACACACACACACACACACACACACACACACACACACACACACACACACACACACACAGGAGATCAATCTGAATGTCTAAACATGAATAAGTGAATTTTGCACAATATGTGCCTTTTAAGTATATATTTTTTCAGTTTTACCTTCCCTTAAAATTTTTACTAGAATAATTATTTTGATATCTAGTGGAGTTTATATATATATATATATATATATATAGAAACGCCCCTTATTCATGACTGTGTATTATATATATATACATCTAAAAACATCTGTAATCCAACTACGGACCATGGCAGGCAATGGTGACCTTTGTATTTATGAATTTATTCCAATTTTTATGACAGTGGATTTACCTCCATTCAACATTCACACATGCATTCACAAAATACAGGCAAATTGGGAATGCCAATTAGACAAATCTGAATTTTTTGGCCTGTGGGAGGAAACCAGAGCACCCAAAGGAAACCCACGAAGCATAAGGAGAACATGCAAACTCCCTGCACACAGACCTAAGGCAAGAATTGAACCCATACCCTGGAGGTGCAAGGCGACAGTGCTATCCACAAAGCCACCGTATAATATATAGTACATATACACCTCTGCTCGAACTTAAACTGTTCAGCGGAATGGAATCACTGTCAACACATGAAAACAACTTGGGTGTGTGTTCCATGAAAAATATAATATGGTCTAGTAAAAAAAAACAAAAAAACAACCATGAAATATTGGAGATTGAATGGCGGGGAAAACGTCTTCGTATTACATGTATTATCTTACACTCTGGTTTATTATTGCCTAGGAAATAAATGAAATAAACTTGAACACACATGCACATATTTTCCATTTTTCCCAGCACAAGGCTAGGATGAACTTTCCCAACATGACCACAAACCAAGGAAACAAATGCTCTCATTGTAATTAGGTCAGAAGGTTTTTTCCATGCATTCAAAAAAGCAGCACGTTCGATCACATCTATTTGTGAAATTCACTCTCTGGCCACACTGAATTTAGGTGCACAAAACACAATTACACAACATACATAAAAATGTGGGATTGTTAATACGATCTGTTTGGAGTGATGAGGAATAGTTTGGTGGGGTCACTGCGAGGGTGTGTGAATTCCCGTGGTCAGCACCGGGTTGTGCGATGCAATGGATAAGAGAAGAAAGTGAAGCATAAGACCACAGGGGTGCAGCAGGAGGTGGTTATTCGTGGAGGAGAACTTAAACATACAGTATGTATGGTACATTATGTAGGTTATAGTGTAGTAATGTAATGTAGATGAGTAAAATGAGGGCAAAAAAAACAAAAAACAAGGCAGGATACCCCGTGACCTAAAGTAAGCCGAAGTGGGTGTTTAGCTTGGAATGAGCCGAATCCCAAACCACTGTGGTCGCTGTAATAGCGAGCTGGCTTTATGTGTGTGTTTGTAGGTGGGTGAATAGGGTGGGTGGGTGCTAGGAATCGGGCCTCGGGAAGTCCCATCTCTCTGATTACTGGCAGGCACTCACTCCTGTGAACGATGTCAGCCACCTACATCCATCCCTGCGGTGTGTTACGGCCACAATAAGAGATTTGTAAAAGCTATTTCGGTCTCAGATTTATTGTATCAAATTTATACACTCCCACCAATTCTCGAAGCTTACACATTTTAGAAACCTCATTTTCCAAAATAGTGGAGAATTGTGTATTTATTTGTTTCGTCAAATGACTAGTTCTTGTATCTCGAGATTTGTCTTATGAACAGAGGGGAAAACAACCAGCTACATGTACTCTCATTACAGTACTTGAGTGCACAGTTGAGTGTTATGTTAGCAACCCCTTTGTTTGTTTTTTTCAGCATAATTCGTCTCTACTGATTTTTTTGTAAAATGTTCAAATGTGCTCCATCTATTTGTGATCACACTGAGTTATCATTATTATTATTATTATTATTATTAATATTATTAATAATAATAATAATAATAATAATAATAATAATAATAGAGGACTTTAAGACAATTAAAAGAAAGGTATTAAATACAAATACAAATATTAAATAAATGTTTCCCAGTAACAAAAATCTAAACCTCAGGTGCCAAATGCTGAGCCGCAAAGTCTAAGACAGTGGAGACAGATGAGCAGAATTTATCAAGTGTCTTCCATTTTAAATGTTTCAAAAGAAAACATGATGAAAATGATCAGCAAATGATGTAAGCTAAAACCTGTTGGAAGGTCAGCATTTCACAATTCAACGTCCGACCTGCGAAACGTTTGTACGTGAGCCGTTAGCTAGCTAAATACGATTTACAATCTAACCAGGTAATAATTGGATACTTTTCAGTATGTGTTGAATATAAATTGTCAATTCAGTGTTCAGTAGCAAATTCCTGCCAAATTTTATTACAAGGAACACTTGAGATTTTAGAGAATTTGGTTTTGCGAGAAAGCTAACAATTTTAGCCAGAGATGTGTAGAAATGAACAGGAGATAATAGCATAACAGTTAGCTAATAAACAAAGTCTTCTGAAGTTTACATTTCTTTATTTCATAATAGAGATAATGAAGGTGGTGTTTACTTCAGGATAGCTTGAACATACGAGCAGGATAGAAAATAGCACCGTTTTCAGATTTGTTGTGTCATTTGTAGAAATGTAAAAGAAAAATCATAAATACCAAATGACGGTCATTTCGGTAGTTTTTGAATACTCATTACAGCATAAGATTGATATTCGGTTATTTGTCATATGTACCTTACAGCACAGTGAAATGATTCTTTCGTATAGCTGGGGTCAGAGCATTAGGTCAGCCAGGATGCAGCATCCCTCATGCAGATAGGGTTAAGGGCTTTGCTCAAGGGCTAACCAGTGACAACTTGACAACACACATTACACAATTGGTAAAGTCTATAGTAATGCTTTAAAAACTGTCCATCCAAATATGTTGCTCCATAGATTTAACATGCATTTGTCTTGTCTTGTGTGCATATTTCTGCACTCGTCTCAAGCTGTCATACGTTTGCACATTATGTAGCCCCCTGTAAAGTGTTAATGCATTGCTTTTTGCAGTCTCGAAGAAATGTTATCGCAACCTAATTTATACAAAGTAGGAGGAGCTTTTAAGACAAATTGAGGCTTGTGATTTTTTTTTTTTTTTGTGAATAAGGGCATAAAAAACTATTGCCCCAGTAAAACATGTGAATGGTGCAAATGTTTTAAAGAATGTTGTACCTCGTTCGTTCAGTGACATTCAGCGAGTGTAAACCCTGATTCTTGAAGGTCAGTGGATTACTTGTCTTCAATTTGCAGAAGAAAAGCATCAAAACCACTTGTACATTACAGGAACTCAGATGGGAATTATTGACACATCCGCTATACAGTCCTGACCCCGCTCCAAGCCAATTCCACATGGTTGCGAACATAAAAGGAGTTCTTGGGAGGCCGGTTTTCAGATTTAGGGCAGAAAACTTTCTACCTCTATGGTATGATAAATGGTATGATTCTCATAATGTGCAGTTATGAGAGTTATGAGTTTTGTTATCCTGCACAAACAAAAGTCCCAGTTTGACTTGTACACCAATTGTATTTACAGGAAAGACAACCCACTTGACTTTCTTGACTCCTAAGGGAGTATAGTTCCTTGTGTAAATAATTTAGATTTTTATATCTATACTGTGCATAGTTACTCATATAGTTGTAATCACTCCTTTATTTTGCAGATGTTCTCCAAATCACTGAATGTAACTATAAGCTAATAAAATTTACAGGATTTTTTGATAATAATAATAATAATAATAATAATAATAATAATAATAATAATAATACAAAATCCTAATAATCAGCAAATTGCCCTGGTTTAAAAGGAATCACTTAACTTAGTGATGTACTATTGTAAGAAAATAATCCACCTAGGAGTGAAGGCAGCATAACCTTTATAAATCTGTGATGTTTTATGCTTCTTCAGCACTCAGGATTCAAAATGAAACAATGACACAAAAGTGAGTTAAAGAACATTTATAGATGTTACTTTCAGTCTGAGGTCAAACACTGTTTTTTTTTAATCTTTTTTTTACATTATTAATTTTAAACAACTCGTGGAGCTTGTCTTTTTAAGATTTTCAAACATTGTAGGTCCAAAGCATTCATGTTGCTGTGCTCCAATCCATGATTATAGATTCATCCAAGTTCCTTCAATTTCTTGAAATTCCTTCAAGTTAATACTGATCCCACTTAGTACTACATCCACTTATTTCTCCCTCGATTCTTTTATAGTATATTTAAGATCTTAATATATTATTTAAATATCTTAATAGATATTAATATCATAGGCCTGCTTTGAACTTGGACAGAATGCCTGTTCAGAGCTTAGCAGTATCTAATGGCAGGGCAGTGTTAGATGAAGTAACAAACCAATTGGCTGCTGCCTGCCTTACCCTATTTAAGTTCCACTTCAGCTACATGAGCAGTCTTTGGCATAAACAGACACCTTTGTGTGTAGCTAATGATTGCAGATGGCAGCACACCTGAATGCTCTTAAGTGGTGTAATACAGCTGTCTCTGTCCACAGTGTTATTGAGAGGTCTGTAACACGATAAGGCAAACGGCTCGGTGGCACTGGTCAAATGAAATTTAGCCTTTTAGATCAACGATCGTGAATCGTAAATCTCAAATCTCAAATCGCATCTCAATCTACCGAGCTGTGATATATGTATACATTTTATAGCAAAACAGCTAGTTCATGCTTGTGTACTTGGCACTGTCAGATGAGGCCAAGGACTCAGGCGGTCACTAGCTATGTAAAGACATGCTCTCGGTCCCTCCACCTCCACTTTCTCTCCCTTCGTGGCTGCCAGATATAGGAACAATGTGGCCTTTCTTACCTGTCAGAGGTGTACATTCCATCCGTACTAAACCAAGTCAAAAAGCTGCCGCCCCCCCCCTCCCTCCCATCCACTCCATCTTACCCCTTCTTCACGCAGGTCCTCACAGCAGTGCCAGATTTAGTTCCAGGTGCTTCAGCATGTGTTCTTCATTCCATAACCACATCCTCTCGTGGTGGCTTGGTGGCTTTTCATCACAGCATAACTTTAGGTAAGCTTCATTTTTGATCCCCTTCCCTTTCCCACCAAAATCACCTCAAAACACTTGTAATATAATCGAAATATTTACTAATCACATTTCAATTAATCACCATCATGAGCATTTAACTGCCACAATGTCTTTATTTTCAATACTGAAATGGGAAGGAGTGTGGGTCGCGGGGGGGGGGGGGGGGGGCATTTTTGGAGGGGGG
>JAOVVA010000019.1:18760496-18785535 GCA_028565275.1 Leiocassis micropogon
ACATATATATATATATACATATATATAGTTCCATGGAAACAACAAAATACAAATTCCTTCAAATTGCTTCACCTTTTCGGAAACTACAGTGGCAAATACAGAAAAAAAAATTCCTATTAATTTACTACAAAGCAAACAGTTGCAAACATTCTACCTAAACTATAAAGCTACTGTAAAACATAGTAATAACAAACTGTGCAGATCTTACATACTGTATAAATAACATTCATACTGAAGTGTTTTAATACTCTTCTAGTAAACAATTTATAGAATTATTATAAGAATTATTTAATTATATATTAAAATCTAAACACAGTCCTTGTTCCTAAAGCTGATGGAGAAAATTTATACACTTATTCACTTTGTAAAGATTGGACTGATTATCATGCAGAAAATATGCAATATATAACTAATATTTTTGATGCACTTGACTTGGAAATATGAATTATAAATGAATACATACTGTGCAAGCAGTAGTGAAGCTGTGTTTTATTTTTTTGTATGCGCTATAAATTCTCAATTACAGTAGAATTTCTCTAAATAATAGAGAAATAAAACCGACAAAAATGAAAGTCAGGGAAAACATTACAATTATTCTAGGAATTTGGAAATTTTACTGCGACCATAAATTTAGTAATTATATAATATAGTAATTTATTGATATGTATATTAGTTGGTGATACTAACAGTTAACTGCTCCATGCTGGTTGTATATTTCAGAAGAGGACACTGCAACTAGGGCCTTGCCTGAATGCGTTCAACTATAAACAGCGCTCTTCCCTTTAGTTTCAGATGTGAGGTGAGTTATAATAATTAATCAGTCCTAAAATGACCATGCTAAGCACATTTACCGTTCAGTGTAAATGATGGAATAGACAACGGGAGCTGATAAGAATCTTCGTGTGTTGATGTTGAAATGATCCTTTTTGTGTGTGTGTGTATGTGTCCTTAGGGACCAGTAAACTCTAACAGACTTCATGGGGGAGTGTCGATGTCTAGCACTCACAGAAATAGTGCAAGTGGCAGGGTCTGGGCCAATTATTCTCCCCAACAATCAGAGATGGACTGGACCTGGCAGGAACTAATGGCAATCACAGAACTGCAGGTCAGTCTGAGGCATTAAATTTCTGTTTGGGTTTTTATTGGTTTGCGAGAAAGGTCATGAAAAAAAAAGAAAAAAGTCCAGGGACTGTCCATGTCTATCAAAATGACTATTTTGTTGCATTTCCCAATAAAAGAACACTTCTTAATCTCACCTAAAAAAAAAAAAGATTTATCTTAATGAAAAATCAAGCCCTGTAACATTTAGCTAAAGCTGAATTCCTTCTAAATGCAGTGATTCCGTTAAGATGTGCAACAATAGGCCAATTGAGTGACGCAAGGATAAAGACAGATAGAACGATGGTGAGTGCAGTAGGTTGCCAGCAGCCCCCTGCGCAGCACAATGGCCATTTGTTTCTATCTGAAACCCGAGCGGACCTAAGCGAGCCCTGCATAAGCTACGGGTGGCACATTTGTGCAGGTGGGCTGATGTGATCTGTAACCTGCAGGCGACTTCTGAAAAGGCTCCTTCGGTCTAAACCCTTGTTTTTCACAATGAAAAGCTAAATGACAATAACTTCAATATGCAAACAGACACGAGATTCAATCTAGAGATTATTGCAAAATAGGTGAGACTGCCAGAGTAATGATACAATTAAAATTTTTGTCGCTGTGTTGTAGGAATTTGAGGTCCCCAATGAGAATCCATTCGAAGCTGGTTCATACATTTCCATGGAGCCAGTGGTGCATTATGGGACTTGTGGGATCAACTTGGCAGAACCTATCCCACCCAACGCTCAGACAAACACTGCTGCTGGTTTTGAAGCTGGGTACGCTGATGCAGTATCCTCATACCAACGCTTAAATCCAAACATGGAGATGCACTATGGACATGGCTGCCAGGCTACTAGACTACCACCAAATGCACAATCTCTTCAACCCACATTTATGAACATATTTGATCCCATGAACATGAACAACCCCAATCAGGGACAGGGGAAAAACTGCAATGGACATCCAGATGATCTTGAGTCAGACTCCGGTCTTTCCTTGGGCTCAAGCCCACCGCTTGCCTCACCTGAGAACGAAGTCCAAGGAGCACTTACATATTTACCCCGAGATGGCTATACCGATGGTGAGGGTGAACGCATCAGGGACCCGTGTCACATTCGATCAAATGTTAATGCGCCTGTGGATTATTCGCACACATTCGGCACCTACTCTGGACATCCCTACTTTCCACTTGCACCAAGCGCACATCATGCCCAGCAGCATGTTCCTCATTCACATCAGCACATATCAATGAAACAGCAGCTTTTACCTACAGCTCTGCATGATCCACATACAAACCACGCAAGCACACAAAGAGCAGACTCTTTCCAGTCACCGCACCCAAAACCAAAAGAGGCTGGAGTGTCTGGCCCCCTTACCAGGGATGAGCGGAGAGCAGTTGCGCTCCAAATCCCTTTTGCGCTTGACAAGATAGTCAACCTGCCTGTAGATGACTTCAACGAGCTTCTAAGCAGACATGCACTAAGTGAGGCCCAGCTCACACTCGTGCGGGACATCCGCCGACGCGGCAAGAATAAGGTTGCGGCACAGAACTGCCGGAAGAGGAAGCTGGAGAACATTGTGCACCTGGAACATGAGCTGGGGCAGCTGAGAGCACGCAGAGAGCATCTAGCACGAGAACGGCTAGAGTTCCAGCAAAATTTAACCATGCTGAAGTGTCGTCTGTCTGAGCTTTACGCTAAAGTATTCTCCCAGTTACGGGATGAGGAAGGACACCCATATTCCCTAGAGGACTATTCACTCCAACAAAGTAATGATGGTAACCTTTACCTTATGCAGCGAAACAACTCATTGGATGCTGAATAAATAAAAGGTCTAATAATTTATATAAAGCATATGGTTAAACAAAAAAAGTGGATGTCCCAAAAACATTAGATATGCTATCATTTGATGTAGCCATCACATCATGCTCAGGGCCACAACAAAGCATGCTAGCAACTTTACTTAGCAAAAATAAAGGTGGTCCAAATCTCATGATACCAATGTATATACAATTAAGCATTAACTCACAGGAATTAAGATTCGCCACTTTAAAAGCTTTATTTACATAGTAAAAAACACTTCATTACATAGTAAAAATAGTTTCACCACATCATGTCTTTGGTCCTAAAGCACAGAAAAAAAAAGAAGAAAACATTAGCATATAAATAATTTTCCAAAATCACATCAGAAGAAAATAAATAATTACCTTCACACAGCCTGAAGAAAACAGGCCAAAATCATCCACCGTGGATCTTAAATGCTTTGCATCAAATTCCTAGAGGGCAAATAAAAAAATTATTACACATCAAGACAACACTGCACGCATTAATCTGAAGGGACAGAATCGAGTTACACTGCTAAGAAAATGTATGTTTATACCAGTTCATTCTTCTCTCTGTAGTTACTTTCCTGATATATTTTTTTTTAACTAGGACACTGAATGCAAAGTTCAGAATACTGTACTGCATCTACAATGAATAAAATGAGTTGTGTCCAGTGGTAATGGAGAAGTCTGTTCTTACCTACTGGTGGCAATAAAGCCATTCTGTTGCTCTCTCCTAGTTTTTCAGAGATGACCTGCACTCAAACGCTCCCTGATTTCTTCTGATGGCGAAGGTCTTCCTACTCCTCTCTCATCTTGCTTCCATGGCTAGTCATGGTAGTCATACAAACTAACCTGCTTCATCATCTTTGCGAATCTAAATAGCAGGTGGCCAACATTTGTTCTACAGATGTCTCGGCAGAGATCTTGCATTTTAACTCAAGCTGCAAAACATTTCCCTTTTTAATTGTCTGCAAGTTTTCCCTGCCTGGACTGTGAGGCAAAAAGATTTCAGCCATTATGACAACCACCACTTGAGATGTATAGCCAGCAAAGTCTTCTCCACAACGCTATTATATGCCTGACTATACAACTCAAGTCCCCAGTATCCCCCAGTGACTACAACAATACACTTAAAAAAACTGGATGTTGCTTTATTTCTTGATTTTGTTCATGTTACACATAATTAGGACCCTGGTTTAAAGTAATTCTACACAAAGCTTCCAATGGAATGCATCCCATAAAGAAAAATATAAAAAGCCTGACATCACAACCACACACAAACAAATTCTCTCTCGTGACGGCACTACTGTACATCTCTTCTGAACGGCTGAGCAGATCTAGGGAGTAAACCTGCCGCTGCCCTGTCACTCCACTTGCTCTCCTGTATCCTCTCCTAAGTACTGAGTCCTGTTGAATATGAACAACAATGTTAAGCTATACACTGCCTCTCAGGCTTCCATAGATTTTTTTTTTTTGTACAAATATTTATCATCCAGTAGAAGAAGACACTTTGCCTAAAGAACATCTCAATATGCAGTTTTTGTAAAAACAACGCATTACAAACCTTTAAAAAAAAGACTTAATATCGTCTACCACCAGAGCCTCCGCCATAACCTCCACCTCCTCCTGAGCTACCCCCATAGCCACCTGAGGAAGAGAAAGGTTAGCTAAAAGACTGAAGATTCTTACACCTCTTACTTGATTCAGACAAAACTCACCACCATATGGGCTGCTATTCCTGCCGCCACCTCCACCACCATAGCTTCCTTTCATGGGGCCAAAACTTGACTGCTGGTTGTTGTAGTTTCCAAAGTCATTGTAGTTTCCGTTACCTCCACCACCTCCACCGAAGTTACCTGTGCACAAGAGAAAATTCACAATCAAGAAAACGTGATGGAATCGGTCCTTGTACTCCATGTGAAGCCGTGGACATTGAAGGCATAAACTCACCGCCTCCAAAGTTTCCGCCACCGTTGTTATAATTATCGTAGTTGCTGCCGCCGCCACCACCGCCGTATCCTCCTCCGCCTCCATATCCGCCACCACCATAGCCTCCACCACCATTGTTACCATAGCCTGGTCCTCCACCGCCATATCCTCCACCACGGCCTCCGTAGCTAGGACCGCCTCCACCATATCCACCTGCGCAAGATATTTGTTTACTGTTCCAGATTCTTTTAGACCCAGCCATATCCCCTTACAAATCAAAAACAAAAAGCCACTTGAAATGGACAGTCACATACCATCTCCAAATCCGTTGTTGTAGCCATCTCCACCTCCACACCCTCCATTGCCACCTCTGCCTCCTGCTCACACAGGAATTTTTTTTAGGATTGGTTAAAGTTACAGATCATCATCAATGTACAGATTAGTGCGGTCATAGTCGGAAGATCCCCCAGACGCTCAGTACGAAAATATGGTAAAAGCTCTGGTTGTAATTCTGTAGCTGAAATGCATACCTCTGAATCCATCTCTGAACCCATCTCTGCCACCTCCAAAGTCATTGTTGCTATATCGACCACCGAAGTTTCCACCTCCACGTCCTATACAGAGACATAGAAAAATAATTTCCTTAGCTTAAAACAAATACCTTGTATACTTACAAACATGCAACTGGTGTCTAAGTCTTACCCCTCATATTCATTGATGAATTCTGCATCTCTTGTTTCGAGAGGGCCTTTCTCACTTCGGAATTATGGCCATTTATCGTGTGGTACTTTTGAACTAGGAGGGAAAATAGTAGTAAAAAAATGAATTCACACTAAGCAACAACAAAACTGTCAAACTTGGAACAAATCAGCATCCACGCTAGACACTTACTAACAATACGATCTACAGCATCGTGGTCATCGAACGTCACAAACGCAAAGCCTCTTTTGTTGCCCGTCTTATGATCGATCATTATTTCGATTGCTTCGATCTTTCCGAATTCCTGGAAGTAGTCCCGTAGATGACTCTCTTCTGTGTCTTCCTTGATGCCACCCACAAAGATCTTTTTTACTGTAGTGTGTGCGAAGGGTTTGTTGGAATCCTAGAACACATAAGCAGAAACATTTAAAATTGACTGTTGGTCCTTCACTGCAGACCATCCAATCCACACACAACTTTGGCACAGGTTTAACGCAGGATGCGTTTCCAGATGCAAGCCTCACGGTTTTTATTTGGCATTGGGACTGGAAGTGCATGCAGCGGCTGGGGTTTGGCCATCGTTATTAAGAAAGGTTTCTGAGTTAAAGATTTTAGGTATGAACGTTCATGCAAGTGGGCATTCACCTCTCTAGACACGGCGCGTTTGGGCTCTACAAGACGCCCATCGACTTTGTGAGGTCGTGCCTCCATGGCAGCATCGACTTCCTTCACGCACGAATACGTGACAAAACCGAAGCCTCTGGAGCGCTTGGAGTTCGGGTCTCTCATAACCTTGGGAAGAAACAGACCATGAGCACAGACTGAAACAAATAGAACTGTAGCCCTTAAATTCATAAAATATAATTAAAAACTGGAATACAAGAATTATGAAAATTGCTACAAAAATGTTCTGGAAATAAAAAAGGTTAAGACTCACCACACAGTCGGTTAACGTGCCCCATTGCTCAAAATAAGATCGCAGGCTGTCGTCTGTTGTCTCGAAGCTCAGACCTCCGATGAACAACTTCCGGAGCTGCTCCGGTTCTCGTGGCTGCTCCTAAATAAAAAATAATAAATATTATTGCCTTACAGTAATCATTTTAGCAAAATGCACATAAATTAGCAACGTGCTGTACAGAAAGAAAGCGAAGGTCACGTTTCCATGCGTCGTGTGAACGTGCAAGAAGACGCGGGAGGTGAAACAAGATGGCGGCCATGATGCTACCGAAAGAAACGGCTAACAAAAGAACACACTACAAAGGACAACCAAAACTCTATGAACCTCACAAATACAACCAATAATAAACAATGACCAATAATTTACTGTACATAATTTATAAAATGCTTAAAACTACTCGGCAACAATTTCTCGGTTTATGCGGCCTAACAAACACAAGATGGCCGTTAGGCTATACACACACACACACACACACACAAAGCAATCCGGATTAAAATAACACAGATACACGCTTACATTAAACATAAGACTGTCCTATATGTAAACAACAAACATGTTATTGATACGTATTTACCTCCTTCGGCATATTACGATTTTATTGAGACTGCACGGAGAAACGCGCGAGCAGCCGAAACCGTACTGGGGAAAAAAAAGTATAGACTGCGACGGTATTTTAAATCGGACACACGGGAGCCGCCTCCTGTATGCTGTGATTGGTCAGCGCTTTGCATTCTGGTTACCATCTCTAACCGATGATTGGTTAATACGCATGTCAATCAAATAAATTCCTTAGCGCGTCGTACGTAACGCAACCATACTATTACACCCCGCCCCGTCATAGTGAGCCCGTAAATTCAGAAAATTTTAATTTACACTAAAATATGTTGTACTAACTAACTGAAGTTAGTACAACATACTTTAAGAGATTGTAGAAATAGTAAAAAAAAAAAAAAAAAATGCAATTTCCTTCGGGATCAATAAAGAAAATCTATCTATCTAAAAATAAGCTTATCAATTTTAATGTAATCAGTGATATTAGTTGAAGTTGAAGCCCACGTACTTCTGCCTGCAACAAATAAAAAAATATTGTGTGGCGTGAAAACATTATTTGGTTTTCTCACCCTTTTAATAATATCTTTACGTGTCATATGTTGGATGAACCGAAACAAGTATCTTATTCTCGCTCTATGTATGTATGTCCAAAGAAACTTTTGCAGTACTTAGATATCTGCCTGGAATTTAGCCTGCACCATAAATTAAATCAAAATGTTGAGTAAAAGCAAAGTTATGAATGCTTCTGAAGCGCTGAAGTGGTATAAGGTTCGATTTCTCATCAATGAGCTTTTTATCCTGTATTCTGGTTCACAGGGGGGCCTGAAGCCTATTCCAGGAGACCTAGGGCATGAGGCAGGGTACACCTCGGACAGGGTGCCAATCCATCGCAGGGCACACACACATACACACGCTCATTCACACACTACAGGCAATTTGTGAACACCAATTAGCCTAAAATGCAGGTCACTGAACTGTGGGAGGAAACCGAAATACCCAGAGGAAACCCACCAAGCACAGGGAAAACATGCATGCTCCATGCACAGCCTGGAGGTGCAAGGCGACAGTGCTAACCACTACACCACCGTGCTGCCTCATCGCTAAACGATCAAGGCATCAACTGCACAAAATCTGGCACCAAAATACTGACAGCAGATCATTTAAATTTGAAATCATATAAATTGTGGGATGATGCATCCATGGATCCCTTGACGGATGGTGGATTGGATTGATCCATGGTCCAGTTTTGATGAGCACTTTAGGTGGTTCTGGGGTGTACGGGGTCAGCATAGGAACTCTTAATTGTTCTACAGCTACACAGACCTCTATGTAGCAAGATACAATGCATCAGATGTGGATACTTTTATCTTTTAAATCATAGCCAGCTTTAACCCTTGTAACATTAGTACTATTTGGAAGTATTAACCACTGCATACCAGGGACAAGATGTGCCATTTTGGAAATGCTCTAACCCACTTCATCTTGCCTTTACAAATTCCCATTTTTCCTGCTTCCAGTACGTCTTCACAAACTAATTGTTAGTTAGGGCCTAAGCACTATAGGGTGCACAGGACCCTCTTGTTTTTCTAAGAATTCTTTTTACTTTCTCCACAATTTTGGGCTTTTTGGAGGTCTTAACATGCTCAAAAACTCATGAAAATTAGCAGACAGGTTGGAATCTGCTGCCATTAGGATGCCTGAGAGTCGCGTGGCCTGGGGCCCTCAGGGACCCCCACACAAGATTTTGCTGCATAGCTCATACACACTTGCATGTATGCACACAAATCTCGGTACACAATTATAAGCTCATTGAGCCGAATAACTTTCGCATGTCATGGGCTCAACTCAACAGGAAGTCAGTTATTTTGGGTCGTTTGCCAAAACGCCCCCAATGGATTTTGGAATACTCCTCCTAGGAAATTATACGATCGCCACCAAACCAGGCCGATGTGATCTAGAGACATTGAAGATGCAAAATTGTAGAGGGAGTTTGATTTTCTCAAATGGGTCAGCCGTGACGATGCCTTAAATTTATGCTAAAAAGTGGTTAATAATTTTCTGTGGCCTTATATTGAGTGACATTATATTCAGTGACACGTTCAGTGACATCACATTGAGTAATATATTGTGATGCTTTTTTTTCCAAGGACCTGCAGCCTATTCTACACACACACACACACATCACAAATGTTAACACACAGACACACACCACAAACACACATACATGCACAAACACATTTAATTGTCACACACACACACACACACACCTCTGTCTCTCTCTCTCTCTCTCTCACACACACACATACACTAAAGCACTAAACAAATATTTAGGGCCCAAACCGACATCATCCCTATATATTGTGTGATGTATGCAAGTTGTGCGGTGCACCCGGGCAGCGATAACTTTTTGGAGGTCTTAACACACTCAAATAACACAGGTTGTGCGGTGCGCCCGGGAGGTGATGGCGCAGGGTGCTTGGACCCCTCATCGTTGCTTGCAACTATATTTATTACTGCTAATTGTTATTATGCCAAATTGCTATTGGATATAGCCCATTGCAAGGATATTAGTCAATTTATCTGTCAGTGATTTTAATGTTATGACTGATCATATACAGGGTTAAAAGAGAAATCAATATCTGCTGACTGAGGACTGCTAACTGTTACCATTTTCTCTGAACTGTCAATGATTCTCTTAACCAGAAATAAAGCAAGCTAAAAAACCTGGGCTTTGAATGTGTAATTTTTTTCACAAATTTCACATGATTAGAGACACAGAAATTATTTAAGTCATAGAAATAAAACTATGGATTCAGAGATACGGTCACATTTGAAAGGTTTTGTGTAAAAACAAACAAACAAACAAAAAAAAATCATCTGATCGTAGCCAGTGTAAGTTTTAGGCAAATACAACCTTTCCCGACTGTGGGATGAATAAAGATATTCTTATTTAACCTAGGACAAACAACACATTTTTCACTCTGCTTTTTTATTTAATAAAGTTGAAGCCTAAAAAACATAGGTAATTCTGAGTAACGCTCTTACTGCTTCCACCGGATATACGTAAGTGTGCAAGTTGCAGCCAAGGGCAGCTATGTAATTGATCATCAGTAGGTATAAAAGCAAACGTTTTGGCAGTTTGCTGGTCTGGAGAATTCAGGTGTGTTTACACAATGCCAAGAGGAATGCCAAAAGGAAAAGCAATGGTTTTAGAGAAGCAACAAGAGGTTTACCCGTGGCTCTGTCCACATGCAGATCCTGACGCCAGCATGCACCATTGCCTGTGAACGGAGTGCAGTCAACTCGCTGCAGCTCCTCACACTGCTCCAATGCTTGAGCAGATGTATCCTTCCTTCTTTTTCTTCTTCATTGTTTTATGGCAGTTAGAATCCAGTATGTTGGTTATGTTACTGCCAACTGTAGGCCTCATTACTCCTCATCTTCTCGTCCTCTTAAAGCTGATTTTCCAGACCAGCCTTTCTTAAAAATGTCTAATGCTTCCTTCCCTGATCTTGTCTTGACTCGTTCTGTCTTGGACCTTTCATCTGGCACTTCCAGAATCTTTCTTCTCGACACGTTTTCTCTCACCATCTAGTTGGAGTTCTGGTTGCTTCACCACCACCTATATATCTCTCACCATCTCCTCAGCTTTCCTGTCCTTTAAAGCTAACATTCCAGTCCAGTCTCCCTGAAAAACATTAAATGCCTCCTTCCCTGATCGGTGACTCCTCATTCAACGACTTTTAACATTGCCTTCTACTCTCCCTAGTTTTTAAAGATATTCCACCATATCTAGACTCTCCTGCATACATTTGGCTGCATGAGAGCAAACATATATGACAGCCTACGTTCATGGCATTCCACACTCCCATTGGGTGTTTATCTACTAAAACAAGATTGCTATTGAGATTGCTCTGCCCAATTCTTAGTCTGCTAATTAATCTCCTTTTTCTGATCCCCCCCCCCCTTCCTCCTCAAATCTAATTAGGCCTGTTTCAAATACAAATGTCTTGATTTTGGTTCATTGTCCCACTTCTGTTGCCATTGTTGCTTTGCCTTACTCCACATGATATCCTCCCCTCTGACTTTGACCTTAACATTAATTTTGTTTTGGGTTGCTTCTTTAGACAGCTTGTCTGCTCCCTATTTTCCAGACAAATGGCCTGGGACCCACAGGACAGAGACTCCTCTACCTCCATTATTACCTCACAATATGATCTAAAAGATGATGACACTACTGTTACACAGTGAGGGGTGCCAGCTACACTGGCACAAGCATTCTTAGACGAACTTAATAGTACGCATCATAGTATGACTTGACTTAAATTTGATGACGCAGCCTACTGTTAATTCAGTAGGAATGCCTATGGTAGAACTACTGGTGCAAACATACAAATCCATAAACAGAATTTGTTTGATATGTTTAGTGAAACCTTGGATTGCAAGTAACTTGGTCCGTGAGTGTTTTGACTTGATAAGCGAGCGAGGCCAGGAAAAACGAGAGTATGCATGCGACACTCATAAAACATAGGTTTGGACAAAAAATGGAATTCCTTATAAAAATGCAGCAAACTGACAGGTGGCATTGATGCTTTTACAAATGGCCTCTGTTCACCTTTTATTTTTAAAGAGATGAGTAGGGCAGAATTTAGCTTTAACTGAAATGAAGCAATGGTGTAAAAAAGAATTGACCGAAATTCTTCCGCAATGACGTGAGAGACTGATATCGTCATACAGGAAAGATAACTTCAAGTTATTTCTGCTAAAGGTGGATCTACAAGCTACTGTATCATGGGAGTACTTTGGATTACCCACATCTGAAGCTTTTTGGTAAATAAACAAATTTGTGTCTCTGAGGTTGCATTTGCCTAATGCCAAGATCTGCTATGATTAGATGATATTTTCACAAAAAAAAATTGAGGGGGTACTAATTTTGTGCATGATTGCATCTTCAAAGTTCAGGGCCTGTATTTACTAAGCGTCCCAGAAACACTTGTAGGAATCGGGCTCAAGGTTAATTTAGGACTGAAAATAGTCTACCGCAGCGTAGGACACAAGTTATTTATAAAGCTTTCCTATTTTTACTTTCGGCGAGGAGCAGGACTGTGCCGAGGAAGGCAAGCGAGGAAAAAAAATATTCATATAAAATAGTTAATACAACATATAAATAAAGAAGCAGAGCAGTGATTCCATTAGTGCGTGTACGGCTCTGTCGGCAAACTACAGTATTGCTTTAACAGGGAACCTCTCTAATGACACTTGCTTTTCCCTCCTTTTGAGGACTTCTTGGGAAATGTGACATTGCATTGTCATTAAACAGATTCTTCTCCAGCACAGCTACAGACCAAGTTGTTGCAGTAGTTACTAAAGACTTGGACATAAAAAGCTTTACGTGCACACACAATGTTAAAGTAAACACGCACACCGATGTAGATTATACAAGTGACACTTGCCTATAAGCCCACAGCATGAGAGAAAACCATTGGCTTATGTGTGATCACATGATGTAATTAACAAATTACATTTAATTCATACATTTTGGTCATCTTGCAAAACACTCACAGATCTGTTTCACTGTATATATAAAAATTTTAATGTGTACCATTGATGATGCACACAACCCCATGACTGCAGCATGAGATTGTTGATTTCATACTGTGTGGTGGGAAAATGTATGAATATGCACTGCTATAAGAGCAAAATTTGTTTCAAAGCTGCATCTTCACTGTTATTCAAAAACTGTATAGTATCAGTCACCTGTGCAGACAGCATACGGCATGTTCATTAATAAACTAGTCACATTTTAAAAAAATAATAATTCCTCACTACTCCTAACCAGTTACGACACCTCCAGAGGTCTCCTACATTTTGGTGGAGATAAGAGTGAATTCCTATTTTAAGAAGCTTGCTTAACAGCTCTTATGACTCTAAATACAACATTACTCCAAATATAGTCCTGAAAGCAGGACCAAAATGGCTTAGAAGAACCAGGTGTGCTCATTAGGCACACAGACTTAATTGCTCAAGGTGCTGTGAAGTCATGTTTAACAAAATTACTTGTTTCTAAACAGCATAGAACACACAGTTCATAAACAAACATGTTAATATTAAATTTCATTATGGTTGTTTATCAGACACAGTACGTTACTTAATGTACTTTATCCCTACTCGCACACAAAATCTTGGGTGTTTACATTGAAGCATATTCTGAATTGCTCCACTTTAAACTCTTAAGTGGCCAGTTTGCTCCATGTAAACACACCGTCAATCATAGTCCTGGCGCCAAGTTCATACCAATGCCGAAAAAGCAATGTTTTTCCTGAACTACCAACTTACGGAGAGAGACAAGAAAAAAAAGAAAAAAAAAACCAAGACACAAGTTACAAAATAATAAAAGCTTTATTTTAAATCAGTAAAAACATAGCTTATAAAAAAAATAGAAATAAAAACCCCCATCCCAACAGGTCTTTGGTCCTACAACAGATAAGACAGGTGATCATTTAAAGATTGCCATTTTAAGCATCAATGGAGCAGAAGTAATGTTTATTACCTTTACACTGCCTGCAGAAAAACAAGCCTGCATCTCCATTCAGGATCATAAATCCCATATGTATTCCTAAAGATTTGGAAAGGGGGAGGAAAAGAAAAGAAAAAAAGCCAGTCAGCAAAAGCAAAGCCTCACACACTTGCTTCTTTTAATTATTTAGTTAAGTTAGGATTCAGACTACATTACTCAATTTAATACTTGTACCTTATTAAAGCTACAGGAAAACTTCAAAGTTTAAAATACTGTACTGCATCTACAATGAATAAAATCAGTTGTGTCCTGTAGTAACGAAGTCTGTTCTTACCTGCCAATGGCAGTAAAACCATTCTGTTGCTGTCCCCTAGTCTTTCAGAGACTATCTGTAAATCATACACTTCCTTATCCTTTTGATGAAGGTCTTCCTACTCCTCCCTCATCTTGCTTCCATGGCTAGGTACGGGAAATCATACAAACTAACCTGCTTTTTACTTGATCAAACTAACCAGCAGGTGGCAAACAGTTCTACAGATAGCTTGGCAGAGAACATTCCACCTTATTTCCGCAATTATGGTGACCATCTGGTCTAGACCAAAAAATAAAAATAAAGAGGCTGTTTTGATAAAAAAAACTGGAAGTTGCTTTATTTCAACTTAATTCTTGGAGTTACACATAATTAGTTGAGCGGAATAAAGTTCTACAAAACCTCACATGGAATGCATCCCATAAAGAAAATAAAAAAACGACATCACAACCACACATAAAAACAGTCCCGCTCGTGACGGCACTACTGTACATCTCTTCTGAATGGCTGAGCAGATCTAGGGAGTAAACCTGCCGCTGCCCTGTCAGCCCTCTCGCTCTCCTGTCTCCTCTTTAAGTACTGAGTCCTGTTGAATATGAACAACAACATTAAGCTATACACTGCTTTTGAGCATCCACAGATTTCTGTAAAATCAGTGTTTTTTGGTGCGTTAACTAGGACTAACTTGGGGGAGGCGAAAAACAAATGTTAAATACAAACCTTTAAAAGGGACTTAGTATCGTCTGCCCGAGTTTCCTCCATATCCACCACTGGAGCCGCCGCCATATCCTCCACCTCCTCCTGAGCTACCACCATATCCACCTAAGGACGAGGAGAGGAGAGAGTTGATTAGACTATGGTTTTAAAATGGTAAAATATGTTTTGCCTGGCGTTTACTACAAAACTCACCACCACCATAGGGGCCGCTATTCCTGCCGCCACCTCCACTGCCATAGTTTCCTTTCATTGGGCCAAAATTTGACTGCTGGCTGTTGTAGTTTCCAAAGTCATTGTAGTTGCCACTGCCGCCGCCACCACCACCACCACCTCCGAAGTTGCCTGTGCACAAGATGAGATGTCAATATCTGGTGTTCCAAAGAATTCACATCTATAGAATTTAATATAAAAACTCACCGCCAAAGTTTCCATTGCCGTTGTTATAGTTGTCATAACCACTGCCGCCGCCGCCACCACCACCATATCCTCCTCCGCCATATCCTCCTCCACCACTGCTTCCATAGCCTTGTCCACCACCACCATATCCTCCACCACGGTTTCCCCCATAGCCACCGCCGCTACCACCATAACCACCTGTGTAAAAGATCATTACTTTTATAAGTGTCACGTTGGTACTTTATATTAACCCTTAATTTGAAGTAATAGGGAGAAGGTGACCAATGGGGAGAAGATAAAAATTACATACCATCACCCCCAAAGCCACTGTTGTATCCATCTCCACCACCATATCCACCTCTGCCACCTGATTACACAAAGCAAGCTGAATTATAAACAGTTCACAGCTAATGTATTTGCATCAACAAACCCACATATACTTTACCCAGAGCATAGAAATGGTTTTAAAGCTACCTCTGAACCCATCTCTAAACCCATCTCTGCCTCCTCCAAAGTCGTTGCCATATCGTCCAAAGTTTCCACCTCCACGGCCTACACGGAATCAAATAGTTAGCTTACTACTAAAGAGAACATCTCATGTAATTCAGAAATGACAGGATGACACCTTACCTCTCATGTTCATTGATGAACTCTGCATCTCTTGTTTAGACACAGCCTTTCTGACTTCTGAATTATGGCCATTTATTGTGTGATACTTTTGAACTAGGAGAACACAAGAAAGTTAAAAATACAGTCTCTAAACACCACAAAGTGTTTCACAACATCAGCCAGAACTACTTACTAACAATACGATCCACAGCATCATGGTCATCAAATGTAACAAATGCAAAGCCTCTTCTGACGCCAGTCTTGTGGTCAACCATGATTTCAATTGCTTCAATCTTTCCAAATTTCTCAAAGTAGTCCCGTAGATGGTCCTCTTCTGTATCTTCCTTAATGCCACCCACAAAGATCTTTTTCACTGTAGTGTGTGCGAAGGGTCTGTTGGAATCCTGGAACACATAAGCATAAAGCCTCTAGTCAAATCAATAAAGGAAGTGCATTTGGAGTAAGGGAGATACGGAACATATGCACTTACCTCTCTAGACACAGCACGCTTGGGCTCTACAAGGCGGCCATCGACTTTGTGAGGACGTGCCGTCATGGCAGCATCGACTTCCTCCACACAGGAGTATGTGACGAAACCGAAGCCTCTGGAGCGCTTGGAGTTCGGATCTCTCATAACCTTGGGAAGTAAGAGACCATGAGCACAGACTGAAACAAATAGAACTGTAGCCTTAAGCTTATAAATACTGAAATGAAAGGTATTTGTAAAAGGCTCTGAAAAAAACAAATAAATGCATGTTTTCTTGGGCAAAAAACATACGTACATTATATAAACAAACTGAGACTCACCACACAGTCGGTTAACGTGCCCCATTGCTCAAAATAAGATCGCAGGCTGTCGTCTGTTGTCTCGAAGCTCAGGCCTCCGATGAACAACTTCCGGAGCTGCTCCGGTTCTCGTGGCTGGTCATAAAAGAAAAAAAAACAAACAAGAGTTTACATTATTTTCAGTTAAATAATAGCAAAATCATCCAGCAGCTAGCATTTAAGTTTTCCGCGCAGCACGCATGAAACAACACATCCGCCATGTTGAACTCCTGCACCCACGTTAGCTAGCGAGCTAACCAAGTACACAAAAGCTAGCACAAAAGACACTAATCCGGCGTCACACACCGAAAATTTTACAACCTTAAAACACCCAATTATACATTGCGTCTAATTTAGAAATACTTAATCTACTAATGCATCCGGCTCGGCTAGTTTTCTACAGCCCATGTGGCCTAACGAGAAAAACCAAGATGGCGGTCATGCTAACACCCGGCTATTTAACGCTTCTGTAAAGCGCATCGCGCACAACAATTTACCAGTGACGTGCTCATAATTTAAAGTACTGCAGTTACATATATAATACAAAACTAAACCTCCAACATAGTTATTGAAACAATGCTTCATTATTATTATTTTATTTACTTTTTTTTTTTTAAATCTGACACTCACCTCTTTCGACATGGCGAACTACACAACACGCTAGTCAATGAAATCGCAGAAAAAACGCACCGTGACTTCACGTTAAATCAAGTCCCCGAGCCCCGCCTCATGGAGCCCGCGATTGGTTTACAGTTCGCGCTCAAATGCAACGTCATACTTCTTTCTTATTCGATTGGTCCTTGTTAACGTCATTTATAGAACTGGGCTAGCCTAGCCTGTGCAACCAAACTTAACTCTTTTAAGCATTCTGCAAAGCAGTCTGTAAGGATTTAAAAAAAAAAAAAAATATATATATATATATATATATATATAGAATTAATGTCAGTAATGTGTATACTTGAAGTGTCTAAAATTGTTTACAGTAATAACAATGCTAAAATATATATAATACTACCAGTACTTACAGCAACAGTTATTATAAATTATAAGTATAATAATAAATGAAATCACGTTTAAACAGGGTTGCTTTAATATGAAGACAATCAGATGTAAACTTGGTGCATGGTTAATATGTTAATATGATTCGGTACCTACAGGAATGAAATCTATTTAAAAAAAAAGCTTGCATCCAATCCTGGTTCATTTAGGATAGCAAGTTCACTATATGCGTAACGAAATTAACAATAATAAGCAATTATACTTGGAGCCTAGGCAGTGCACTAGTATAGTAAACGGGGTGGGATTTGCCATTCAGCCGGCGTGCCTTGTGTGCCATTGTGTGTTTTTGGCGCGCTGTGGCCGGTGCTATGTGTGTATGTGCGCATGTGTGTGTATGCATGTGTATGTGTGGAGGAACTGTGCGAGCATCGAAGAAGACGTCGGTGTGAGTTGGTTTTCTTTTAAGTAAAAACCTATCTAGCATTTTGCATGCAGTGCAATGCAACGCACGTGCAAATGCACTTGATTCTTTAGAGTGAGTGGTGCATGCGTCGTGATTTTATCCATGCACGTTCATTCTGCTTAAAAATGTTATCTTTTTAGGCCTCCGATTTATAGGAGCATGCATGCATTTAGATGACTGAATAATTATTAGAAATGAGATCTGATCTGATTAGTGCCTTCACTACACTGACTCCTAACGGAGTCAGGAGTTTTAAATGAATTAAAGCGAATAAGACGCGTGAGGCATGCACGAGCCTGCTTTTAGCAGAGATTTGCTAGAAATGTTTGCTAGCATGCTAAGTATCAGGGTAACCACCAAGCTAAATCAGAATGCCCCCAAGTATTTGAAGCATTGTGCGCACGCCATCTTATAGCAGCTCTAAAAATTAAACACTGTTTATTTATGAAAAAAATATATACAGAATTTGTGTGTGTGAATTCATACTTTTTGGTGGCTAATGTGATGGCTCCAAAGATGCTAGTGCAGACCTAGCTAACGCAGGTAGCGTGTCTCACCTCTTTAAATATTGTATTTAGCTTGTAATAACAAGCAGTGTTTTTCCTGCTATATAAGTAATACACTTTAATGCGACACTACCTATACACATTTCTTAACTAAAACACTGAGTTTGCCTTTTTAACGCTATTGAAAAGATGGCGGTTCCTTGCGCTAGCATATGGCCATGATTAGCTTAGCTTAGTTGAGGAATACTTGTGCCGCAAGTTACCATAGCCGGCTGACCTAATTTTGCACTATAACTACTTTCCAAATTAGAATATTTACAGTTCTGTTCTCGCACCTAAAAAGGTATTTGTTAATTTTTAGTGGTACTCATTCAGGTTAAGTTAGCTCTTTGCAGCATTGTTGACTTTTAAGCTAGAAAGTCGTGTTTTCTTTCAGTGTAATAATAATAATAAAACTACTTAATTTTTACCTGCTTAAGTCCATGGACTATATAATTTAAATGTGTTACAACAGATTAGCTTTGAGCTTGTGTGCATGAAATGTGTAAACACGTTTTAGGGGAACCCATTGAGTTTTCTGTGTGTGTTGTGAGATACCAATCTACATTATTTGAATTAAAGCTTCTTATTAACACTTATGTCTCCAACAGGATTTTATTATCTACTAACTTTGGTTTAAAGTCCCTCAAAGTGCACTAATTTAGCTTTAGGGATGTTGTATGTCTAGGGTTGATGTTAGAAATTCTGCTGTTGATGAGGTAGCAGATAAACATAAAACTCATAAATGTAAAGTTCATGAAGGAGCTGAAGGTGTTAAAGCTCCTCCAAAAAATTTTTTGGTTTGTTTCCATCAAATAGTGTGAAGTTAGAGATTTGGATGGGGAAAACGGAAGCACAACACTGTAAATGCAGACGCACTCAAAAACAGCCAAATGCAAAGCAAAATGCAAAGCAAAATGACAAGTTTTAGCTAAAAAGCATAAAGCTATCTCATTAACACGTTCAAATTGTCTTGTCACTTTTTCTTTTTTAGGGGTGACGTTTGTGCTGCAGTTTAAACATCAGTAATAACATCAGACCTGGTTGGCTTGCTTTGAAACAGAACTGTAGGTGAGTGCTGAAGGATGCAATGCATCATGATATATATACACACAGACAGGCACAAGTGTGTTTGTTGACAAATTTATTTATGCATTCTAACAATTCAGATGATGTATATACTGGAGCTCAAACTTTCGGACGTTAGGTATTGTGTGTTGGTGAATAGGTGAAAAGTGAATAGGAAGCCATTTGAGATTTTCCCCCTTCCTAGATGTTTTATTTTTTTGACAAGAAATGTCTAAGGAATTAAAACAAAAATTAATAGGAAAATCCTGCTTGGGACACAAAATGGTGTGTGGTTGTACACAGTACTGTGCAAAATGATTGAGCCCCCCATAATTTATTCTTATTTTGCTTCCAAAAAAACAGACCTTCTTGTGTTTCTAATATAGTCTTCAGGAATAGTTCTCGAGGCTTTTTTGTCTATCGTTTTCAGTTCATTCTCTTTTCCTTAACAGTTTCAGAGGAATGTCTTTTGTTTTTTAAGTCAAACAGTGACCTATGAATCATTCAGGCATACAAAAAAAAGAAAAGAATAAAAATTGTAACTTAAGGCATAATCTGGTAAGAAACAGGTGCAGGCTGGTGATTGGTAAACTGTTAATGCTGAGTGGTTGGAACTGACGAGAAGGGAAATTAGGTTGCTGCTGAGGTTGTTACATAAATGGCTAATTTTTAATTTGATTCTTTAGGCACTTTGCAGCCTGTCACATTAAAACATTTGCTCCTATTTCTTCAATTTCAATCTACATCATTTAATTTAGTTTAATTTTTATTTATTTATTTAGTTTAATATGATGGTAAGAGGAGTGAATAAAGACTTTGAACATATAATAACAACAGATGAGGAAACAATGTAAATGTAAACACTAGTAATAAATTAAGCAAAAGCTCTTTTTTTCTATCCTCATGCAGTCCAATGAACATTTACAATAAGTGTTGAAGTGGCTTGTATTTCTGTGCTTTAAAAAAAAAAAAAAAACACCTTACTTTCTTATTGCAGAGGGATACTTTCCCTTCCTCACTTAGACTTCAAGGTATCTGTGAGTGGAAAAAGACGTTAAAACAGTAATGGGAAAGAAGAACCAGAACCGTGAGGATGACGAGGCTTCATCCTCAGACGAAGAGGAATACGTGGTGGAGAAGGTTTTGGACAGGAGGGTCGTAAAAGGCAGAGTGGAGTACTTTCTTAAATGGAAAGGGTTTACAGAGTAAGTCGCCATCTGACTTCCTTCCTAACAGAATGTTTTCTGTTGTTGGTACCGTGTACATTACCACTTTTTGTAAGACATATGAGTTAAAATATGCGCTTGTTGATTTGTCATTCCTAGCAAGCACAACACATGGGAGCCAGAGAAAAATCTCGACTGTCCAGATCTCATCGCAGAGTTCATGAAGACATACAAAAAGGGCGGCAGCGGCACTAGCACTCCAAGCAGCGGGACCAAACCATCCAGTGCAACTCCTCCTCGTGCCAAAGATACCGGCGGTAAGAGGAGAAACTCTGAGGAAGAAGAGGAGGGCGGAAGCAAGCAGAAGCGGAAAAAAGAGGTGACCGGGCTTTTGCTGTCTGTTGTTTTGGAAATAGTACTACTCTTGGCTCATTTGTTTCAGGGCAGATAGTGACATTCTTAGAATGCAACAGAAGGAGAAGCACATTAGTAAACTTAAATTCAATTGCACTATTTCTCTTTCAGAAAATCACAATCTTGTCTTAGAAAGTGTTTACATTTTTTTACCCTAATTATCGTTCTGTGCTCTGTTAAGGATGAGATCCTAGTCGCCAGAGGCTTCGAGAGAGGCCTGGAGCCAGAGAAAATCATCGGTGCGACTGATTCTTGTGGGGACCTTATGTTCTTAATGAAATGGTGAGTGCCAGACAGTTTCATGAATAACACACAGTTCACCTACAGACCCATTGCATGACAATACAGTGTCAATGTTTCCTCAGCAGGTCTTGGGCAGAAAATAATCGCCTTTTGTTGAGGTAAATAGGTCGCCAATTTACCTCTTATTGTGTTGCCTTTAGTGCAGTTTCTTTAAAGTTTTCACTGTTCACCACTGAGCCATCACGGTAGTTATTTCTCAGTGGGAATTACTCCTAGGTTAAGTGAAGTGTGAAACACATTGATGAAAAATGTATGCACATGCATATTTATTTAGCCTGGGTATAAAGGTCAGGTAATGTAATTATTCCCAGAGTGTTTTTTGAATTTTACTGTGTTTTTTGAATTTCACTTTCCTCACAAGGAAGTGAGCTTAAGGACCCTATTCTACTGGCAAACTGGCATATTTTTTTTATTTTTTATTGGGATACTGCTATATAAACCGGGGGAAAAAAGCATCCGCGTTTGTGGAAATTTCAAAATACAATCTTTGTTTTTCCATTAGCCAAAATAATTTCACATTAGACCTGAAATACATTTAAAACGAGGCTCGCAGATTACGTCAAAGTTTTCTGAACTAGTTGCACTTGTGATTGAATATTATTTAACAGAAAGGACAATTTCATTTCTTAGTAAAAGACAATTGTAAGTTGTATATGTACATGACAGGTTGATTAGCTGTTTCAACCTGTAATTGCATTTGCATATCCCTTTGGTGTAATGTTACCCAATAGAGGGACTGCAGTGAATTTCATGAAAAATAAATCGCAAAACATAATCTTAAAATGCTTAATTTTTTACTTCTATACCTCATATTAGACGTGAAAGGGCGTTTTCACATTAGGGAACACCCCGTTTTTGAGTACGCTTAGTGCCCGCATGTGCCAAACTCATCCTCCGATTTATATAGCCATAGCTGATAAAGTAGGAAGGCACAGGAGAGCATTGCTCTTAACATTTTTTACCCATATCATTGTGCTCCAAATGGGATCAGCCGATTAACCTTTTTTAATTTTTAAGGACCGATTGTCTCTCAATGGGCTTATCACATAAACCAATGACACGAAATATGTGAATCTGCATCAACATTAACATGCCATCTTCAGTCTGGGAATAATACCAAGTCTTTTTAAAAGATTTGCAATGTTCCGTTTTTTTTTTTCTAAAGCAAAACCATGTGAGGGATTGTCTGCAAAGAGCTTTAACACAATTAACATAATTCGTCACTTGCGGTTTGCAGCTCTGGCTAAAGCAGCCCTGGTTTACCTTACCGTTAGTTAGCAACTATTCAGCACTGCTGCACACTGGATGATAAAAGGTAATGGACTGCAGAAATTCTTATATTTAGAAAGAAATATCTTTCAGGCCCTGTGATGAGCCACGATTGACTCGTTAAATACAAAGTGACTAATGTCTGTGTTTATTTCGCAGAGTTCAGTGCAGAGTTTTGATTTGTTCATTGATGCAGCCTTATTCCATGTGCTGCATGTCATAACGAATAAGTACAGCAGGACAATTGCGTTTTAGATAAGCATTTCATTTGTGAGTGCCCTTTGATGCCAGTTACGGAATGAAAAAGTTTTTGTCTTTGGTCAAGCATAGGATATTTAATTGGTTTTAGTTTCTTTATAATCTACAATAAATATTAAGTTGCTTTCCAATAAATAAATGTTTACATTTATGATACTTTCTGAGATCTTAATTATATTTATGCATGTCTGTTTAGAACCCCAACATGCCTGTAATCAGCGATCGGTGTCGGTCGGTTCTGATTTTTGTAATCCGGGATCTGCCCAAAAAAACCCTGATTGGAGCACCACTAATATCAATACCTAGTGTGAAAGCTCCTTTGTTACCTTTAAGTGTTTACCTTTAAGTATCTAACCCTAATCCTGACCTACTTAAAGGCTTGTGAAAAATGACACCTATGCAGCTGACAAGTCAGTAACATGAAGCATCTTTCCGTGAGTTACTGTAAGATATGCAGATGGAGCACGCAAGCTAGATTCACACATTGAATCTAAAATAAGCTTCCTTTGTCTCCACAGGAAAGACTCGGACGAGGCGGACCTTGTGCTTGCAAAGGAGGCCAATCACAAATGTCCCCAGATCGTCATCGCTTTCTACGAGGAGCGTCTGACTTGGCATGAGGATGGCGAGAAGAAGGAGAAGGGTGCTGCAGCCGTGTAAGGGTACAGTCCCCTTCTAGAGACAGACACGAGTGCACTCACAATCCGTCCTTTGTTATGGACCATTTTCAAACCACCACTGGCCTCCTGGCATTAGAGGTCACTTCCCAGTTTCTTTAGTCTCCTTTCATCTCCCATATGAACGGCAACTCGTTTATCAAACAATGTCTCAAGTATTGAGGGATGAGTTCAATGAGTAATTGAGAACTACAAGAGCTTGGGGAATGGAAGTGTTAGACTGATGGAATCATATGGATAGTGTTTTGACCTGCAGAGCTTCACCACCCTCTTTATCATGTTTTAAAGTATTTGTGTCCCAATGATTACTTTAAAAAAAAAAAAAAAAAATTCACCCTGTGTGTGTGTGTTGACTCGATAGTTTAGATTCCATACAGCAGTTGGTGAAATGTATTGAAGACAGCTAATATTTTTTAAGTGTTTTATCAGAGATTGTTGTTATGTATCTGCCATGCTGGATTAGTCACACCATATTTTTTTCCCTAAAAAAAAAATTGATGACATTTCCGGTGTATTCCTCACATCAACAATAATTCTCTATCTTGCAAAGAATGTCCTTAGAATCTAGGACTGTCTTGACTGTAGATTTCTTAAATCTGGAACCTTTTTTACTAGACATGAAGCATTTTATTCTTTTTTTTTTAATTATTATTATTATTATTATTTTTTTAAGAAAGCATCTCCCCCAAAACAATACTGTTAATTACAAATCTGATCATGCCCAGGATTTAAACAAACATTGTTCATCTTACAATTGTATTGGGAGAAATTTTGTTAATTGTTTTGCTTTAAGCTTGTGAGGGCATGAATCAGTGATGTTTGTACCCAAGTGCTCCACCTTGTGGCTATTTTTGGAGTGTTTTACACTATTTGTGACCACCACCTTCACCCGGAGGCTGTTGTGACCAGACGGATAGAGTCACACCTACTAATAAATAAAAGTGAAATCGGGTGCCACCTGTGTTTGGAGTGAAAACCTGTAGACACACTGGGCTTTGTGCGGATAAAACAAAATTTAAATTCTTTTTTTTTTTTGTCCCTGCCGAGGTTCACTTCTCAAATTTCCAGCAGGAAGTGAATCAAAGCTGAACCTGTCCTTAATAGGGTTATGAGCTCAGGTGTGCGATTGTGTTTGTAGAGCCACTGGACAAATAAATTTAACCCAATAAACTTCATGACTTTCATTGACATGACAGAGCTACTGATTCTGATTTTTTTTAAAAAGAAAAAAAAAGTAGTTCAACCATGTTGTGTGTGTGTATGTACACTACCGTTCAAAACTACTGTTATTTTATTTAAAAACTATAAAATAACACGTATGGAATTAGGTAATTACGTAACAACAAAAACAACAGTTATTTTAAGACTCAGAGGTCAGCCTTTCTGTAATAGTTCTTGCAAGAACAGTATTGTCAAGTGCATTTGCAAAATCCGTCAAGCACCAT
>JAOVVA010000019.1:18794544-18811969 GCA_028565275.1 Leiocassis micropogon
AATATAATATAATATAATATAATATAATATAATATAATATAATATAATATAATATAATATAATATAATATAATATAGATGATGTGGCTAAAGACTATATTATTATTATTGTTGTTGTTGTTGTTGTTGTTGTAAAGAATCGCAGAGAACGAATAAAATTTTTTTAAGAACACTATAATTATTAGTGTTAATATAATATAATATAATATAATATAATATAATATAATGTTATGTTATGTAAAGCTACAGTATATAATGGATTATGGAATGTCCAAAGATATTATTATTATTATTATTATTATTATTATTATTATTATTATTACCACTACTGCTACTACACTAATAAAAGTTTATTTGAAATCACAAAATAATCTATTTTACTGTTTATTGTAAGTAATATTATCATTATTATTACTTTTTTATCATAGTATTATTAAAAATCACAAAATAAATACAAAATCAAGATCACTATTAATATGATATGATATAATATAATATAATATGGCATAACTGTGGCGTGTTTTATTATTATTATTATTATTATTATTATTATTATTATTATTATTATTATTATCATTTTATAATAACAATATGCGAAATGTGATTTATTTAACATCATAAAATAATCTATTTTACTGTTTATTGTATGTTTGAATGTATTAATAATAATAATTATTATTATTATTATTACTGCTGCTACTGATACTACATTAGTTTAAAATTTTTTTTTGAAATATACAAAATAATAAATGTTACTGCTTATTGTATGTATGTATGTATGTATGCTGATTGAACATTTTCGCTCCCTCTTGGTGGAAAGCAGACGCTAGATCGCGTTCGGCTAAACACACACACGGCAGGGTCTCACGAGCTGAGCTCTCGGGAAAGACAGACGAGGAGCTCTGTGCTGTAGAAAAACCTCACATGGATAAATACGGTGTGCTGTATATCCGTATATTCGGAAGACGTTGGTTGTACATGTATTATATATAATAATAATAATAATAATAATAATAATTATTATTATTATTATTATTATTATTATTTAGGAAATTCTATCAGTTGGAGTATTATATAAATATATAATGCAAAAATATTTGTCAAAATATAAATTTAATGAGGGTACATAGGCAACTAATTTCGTGTGGTATTTATTTTTGATAGTAAAAAAAACTTCTGTCGCTAACGTGTCTTTGCATTAAAAGAAAAAAAAGGGATAAAAACAAAACTGTGTACACGTTTGTTGCACTTTTAGGCCACAAGATGGCGCTCACATCGAAATCATCAGAAAAACGTGTGGGAAAAAAAAACAACGTGTGGCGTGTTTTGAGGGGTATTACATTTCCATTTTAGTTGTGGAAAAGCCCACGTTCCTGATCTAAAAACCTAAATTATCCATTTAATCGCAGGTTTCAAAAAAAGCAATCGACACATTATATGGGCAGTTAAAAAAACGCAATTACTACATCTCTCTCTCTCTCTCTCTCTCTCTCTCTCTCTCACACACACACACACAGAGAAAGAGAGAAAAAGAGAGAGTGAGAGAGAAAGAGAGAGAGAGCATTTCCTCTCATCCTTCAACTCATCGGTCTGGAACTTGAGACGCTGTCGTAAAGTGCTACATGAGATTTTATGATCATCATCGGCTCCCACACCAAATCAACACCCCATCATTTAACAATGAAGCACATTTTTCTTATTCCACTAGACCTCCACCTACTGCACTAAACCTACACAACCACCTTTTTTATTCATCATACCAGCAACCTGATGAAATCTTACTTTATGAATAAACAAAAAAAACTTTTTAATGTATATTTTTAGAAGATACTTACATTTAATAACCATGTTTTTTTTGTTTGCCCTTTTTTTTTTTTTTTTTTTTTAAATAAACGCGCTTGCTATTATATTTGACCTAATGTAAAGTCTTATCGTATACGAACCGCCAGATGGCGCTCCGGTGCTCCAGGTTTTCCCTATAAAGTGTACGGAGCCGTAAATCTCGTTCTTTCGTTCTGGTTTTATTGTCATAATTTGTTGTCATATTTTAAAACTTTAAAACATATTTAAATATAAAAATTACAAAACAGTAACAATTCACAAAGAAATGGGGAAAAAAACAGACCTTTAATTAGACTCCCTCGAAGAGGATATGACGTCATGAAGCTGGTCTGTTGGACTTGGGCTGCGTCCCAGATAGCTTAAATAGTTCACCAGGATAAGTTACAGTCGAAACAGTGGAGGTGTTGTCTTATTATTATTAACGGCACTCGCCCATGTGACAACAGCCATAAAAGAATGTATAAATAAATTATGAGTCATAAAAAAATCGTAAATCTCAAATGGATGTGCTTTCAGAAAGTAAAGAGTTATTTGGAATACAGTCTTTTGTTGATATTGTTAGCCTAAAGCGTTAAGTTTTAAACCCCTAATTAAAAAAAAAACCTATTATCTTTTTGTTTAAAGCTCCTCAGACCTGTTAAAATATATTTACATAGACCAAATGACTGTTATTCTTAGTACTAATTGCTCTCCATTACTGGTTAATTAGTTAAGAGATGGGACTAATGGAGATCTCTAAGTCTGTGTTGTTTGTGTTTTATGTGGAAAAAATATTTTAAGCTCTCACGCATCGTCTACACGGCTTAATCCTGTATACAGGGGGTCCTGGAGCCTATCCTAGGTGTACGAGGCGAGGTACACCCTGGATGGGGTGTCGATCTTTCGCAGGGCACACCCACATACATGCACACTCATTCACACACTACAGGCAATTAGGGAACGCAATTAGCCTAATTTGCATGTCCTTGGAGTGTGGGAGGAAACCCACCAAGCGTGGGGAGAACATGCAAACTCCATGCACATAAGACTGAATCGAATCGAACCCGGATATTTTAAGGTCTAAACCTGTGAATTTGTTTTTGAACACACATCACATATCACTTTATCATAATAAAAGTATCAGTGTCAAAATGTTCCACATGACAACAGGCCTGGTTTCTGGCAGTTTAGCTGATGAAAGTTTGTCAAAGGTAGAACTTGTTTTACATCCACATTCTGGCTTAAGTCTCAGCGCTTAATCCTGGGAAACATTTTAGTTCTGTGTTGTCTTGGACAATGATAACATGAGCATTTGGCAGAGTGAGCTCCAGGCTCATATTACTGAAAGTTTTAATTTGTATAGGCTTTAAAGTTGTGTTTTCTGTGGATCTAGCCCAAATGTTTCTGTGCGTAATCCTCCAACATATTCTGCTGTTAATCAGACAGGGGGAGGTTTTGGATGAAACTAGTTGACTAGCTGGCTCGCGTCATACTTTCTTAGAGCAGAGACCTCACAGATGAGGCCTAATGTTTAGTGATCAAATCTTAAAGTCACTCTGATATTTCTGACTGTGTTATTGTTCGTATTCTGGTAATGCAAAAAGTTCAAGGACAAATGGACAAGTTTATTTATTTTTTTCATTGTTCTCCATACATATACTTTCAACCGCTCAGGTTTTATAGATTTTGCATACTCATGCTGTTTTGCTGTTTTGAATAAGTCATCAGTCTATCTCTTTCCTTTATTATATTATTACTGTATAAGAATCAATGTAGCATTTTGATGACTATGTGTTTAATTTGTTTAGCATCGAAAAAAAATAGTATTTTTATTTAATATTACAAGATGATTATTAGTCCATGCTCACCATAATGAGTAATGAACACCATAATGAACTCCTGTAATTTCTTTGTTGATGTATGCAGTCAATAAAGCTTATAATATGGGTAAAAAATTAAATACTATATTTTTAGATACCTTGTAGGTATTTTGGGTAATTTTATTTATTAGGATTTTATTTATTTATTTATTTATTTGTTTGTTTTGTTTTTGTTTGTTTGTTTATTCATTCATTATTAGGATTTTTTAAGTATTAAAATTAACAGAATAATTTTCTTAAAATGTTTTAGTGGCTTTTTTTTACATATAACTGTAGAGTTTTTTCTCTAAATGTGCATTATACATTTAAAATATAAAGTCTTGCTTATTATTATTATTATTATTATTATTATTAGTAGTAGTAGTAGTAGTAGTAGTAGTGATATTGTACAATGAGTACTGGCTTACTGTAAATTCCGCTGAAAACAGATGGTCGGTTGCATGGTTGTGTGTAAGTGAGAGTCTTTCCACTGATCACACCCAAACCGCAAAAAGTAGCTGAACCAGTGATTATGCAATATCATTTTGAATATAATGAAATTGATGACATGTTGACAGAGAGGACACAAATGTCAATTGAAAAAAAAATCAGTTGTTTGTTAACAGCAGCTGCTATTTGCTACAAATTTCCTAATATTCTTATTAATATTAAATAATACTACTACTAATAACAATAATTATAAATAGCAAATATAATAAATATTTTTATTATCCCAGTAGTTTTGCTTTAGGCAGGATAATGCCAGCACAGACTTATTATGTCCTGTATAGATAATCTAGAATCCGTCCCAAATTAAAAAGCTCTGACACAATTAGACGCCTCACACTAAGCTTTCCATTAAGAGGGAAATCTGTTTTGTGGACTGATGAAGACATTTGCTGTTTAATTCTTTAGTAGCCCATATTTGATCTGATGCAGTTGAATGAGTTTATGTGTGGAAGGTTTAGGGTTTCAAGTTGTAAGTACCTTTCCTAAATATTGCCTGTTGGCCAGTGGAGCAAGCTCTTTAACCCTAGTTCTTAAATCCCCAAACACTGCCCTTAGATTGCATTTCGTTGTTGTCAGTGATAGAATGTTGCAGTCTATGTGCTGTATTCTGTTAAGAATGTGTAATAGTAATTTCGGCCACTAGAGGGAGGATGTAGTCAATTGATTATCCCCTGCACTATGGATTCTTCAGGCCATATGCTTGATTTGATGTATTTTGATGGTAGTATGTGTAATTTTGTTTTTGCTCTTTGTCAATGTTTAAATACCTTTGTTTAAAGTTACAGTCAGGCTCAGACAGCAACTTGTCCTCAAATCTGACTTCTGGGGCTATTTTGGCTTTACCGCCTCGACTGGAGTGAGTATCCTTGTTCTCAGTATTGGATTTGCCAGTCCTTTCGATGGCCTCTAAATAAATCAAGGTTATGGGACAAAAATGTGTTTTTGAGAATGAGAGTGAAAAAGCAATGAGCCCTGGAGGATTTATGATTTGAGATGTGAAGCCTTGATGTTTCACTGATGCGGGCTGTGGCCATGGCTCAGGCCCGAGGGCTCTGCCAAACTAAGGTAAGATAAGCCCTCTGTGGATCTTTGCAGAGCCGACCAGGCCTTTTCCCCTTCTGCAACTCACCCGTTTTTGAGCTTTTGAAGTCCATTCGAGTCCGCTCTTTCTTAGCCTCACATGCATGCTCAACAGCCGTCCCACTCGTTCATCTTCCCAGGGCTCGGGTTCAGGCTGTGGTGATGAAATATAGTGCGGAGACCTGTTACATGTTAGTTTAAGAAATAGCGCAGGTGTAAATTACACAGGAGACGCAAGCTGGTCTTATTTATGAGAGCCCTGTCAGGTGTTTAGGTGTTGGAGCGAAGTGGTGTAAATCAGAGCATGCTGTATATGTGTGTGTATACACATGGAATTGGCTGTGTTTGGCTGAATGTTATTCTCTAAAGAAGGTTTTACGATTGGCTGTGGAGGAAAAACTAAGCACACAAGGCCACCAGCATCGACAAGCCCATGCGGTTGACCCGCTTACTTTGTCACCATTGGTGCATCGGTTATTTTAATGTAGTCATTTGCCTGAAATATATGCCTTGCAAAACGTTCTTACAACTGTATTAAATATACACATTATTGTCACATTAAAATGTTATTGCTGCTTTATAGCGTGCTGGGCTAAATCATAACACGTTGTAATTCAGCCTTGTGGTCCTGCTAGCTGATCCAAGGCAGCCTGCAGTATTATGAGGAATGTTCCATGAATACTTGATGATAAAATAAAAAAAAAGTATTACTGATGCTGAAGAATGTCAAGAGAACGTTCCCTGGCCTCGACCGAGTAGCACCTGTCGAGCAGTCTTTGACTAGAGTGGCTGAATGATGAATGGATGTGAGATGCCGAAAAGGATGTCCGAACACATTGTAAATGGGTCATTGAAACAGTAAACCCTGCTGGAGCACTTTCCCTGGTCCACAGGGAACCGGCGTTGTGACCAGTGTTGATTTTATACCTGTGCGTTATACCGGCGTTTACGAGCCTTTCTCTATTCTTTCCCCATGTGCTCAGGAAGTCGAGCTGGGAGGGAGAGAGCCTTTTGGCGTGTGCTTGGATTTGTTACGATACAACATTCTCTCTTTCTGCTCCATGATTGATTCATGGAGTTTGTTAAGAGTCACAGACTACTATGGCTCATATATCTCTTTAATTTATAAGATGTATGTACAATAATTCATAGTTTCTACTAAGATTTTATTTGGAACTCCTGTAAATATGACCATTCTGTGACCAGCCAATCAGCCAGGCTTCTCAGTGCAAAAAAAAATAAAAATCATGCAGATTCAGGTTAAGTGCTTCATCAGTCATTAGAATGGGGGGAAAAGGTATGTGAGTCGCTTTGACCTTGGTTGGACATGCCAGGCTGGTTTGAGTATATCTTTTAAACTTAAGGGTTTACACAGACGAGAACAGTCAGAGAGAATGACCAGTCAGGTTCAGAAGGCATACCACACAGCCACGCTTTACAATCCCACTGAGCAGAAAAACATTTCAGAATACACAAAACATTCAACCCTTTAGGTGGATGAGCTACAGCAAATAAAGATTACATCGGTTTCCAAAGGTGGTAGCCCAGAATACGAATCAGCTGCACTGAGCATAGACTTACTGAAACAATTGGAGGGGAAAAAAAATGTTGAGTCTTTGATTTTTTTTCCTGTGATGTGCTCATGGTACTTTCAGAATGTGACATCAGCAGCATTAATCCATAGTTTGGACCCCTGATCCAGGAGCCATGAGGTGGCTATGCTACACACTGTACTACTGGCATGACACCAGAGCATCCTATACAATTCTTTTGTAGCTGTGGCCTTCCCAGTCACAAGACCTAAACCCAAAAGCTTGGACAAATGACAAATGACCGATCTGCATTGGTTAGGCAGTGTGATGCAATTGTATCAACATGCAGATTATAATTCTCAAATGAATGCTTCCAACATCATGTGCAATTCATGCCATAAAGAATTAAGGCTGTATTACAAACAAGCAGTGCACACAGTAGTAGCAGTAGTAGTAGCTGTTGTGGGTAACCGGTGGGTGTACATGTTAGAAGTGTTGCAGAGTGATCACATGTGTTGCTTTTTAATTTCATATATGTGATTTTTAAATAATTCATTTATTTATTTTTTGATTTATGTGTTTCTTCATGGTGAAACACACACTCCCATTTTTCTTCACAGTGCAATAGCCTAATAAACCAGCTAATAACTGCTAGCTATTAACTGCTAGCATTTAGACCCAAGTGTGATTATTTATATGTAAATATCAAACCTGAGGGGAAAAACTATCATAACAATGAGCTCTGTTGTCCATGTGTGCTAATACCTAGTATAACTGCTGTGGGGCATTTCGCTGCATGTAGCTCCTCTGTACTGGCAATATAAAATTCCACTCTTAGTTGAAAAAAAGTGTTAGGACCATCATCATTGGCATTGGCATGGCAAATGGTAATAATTTGGAACATAATTAATAGGAATGTGAGTTAGCTTAATGTGAGTTAGCTAGCTAGCGAACCTAAGTTCTACATAGTTTCTTTGGGATCAAGCGTGTCAAAAAAATAAACCGATAAATTAAGCCGTTTTCAGTCTGAAATGTCGGGTCCTCAATATTAATTTCACCTTTATATAACAGCACAAGTCCTGCAGTATTCAAAACTGAGCTGATATTTAATGCAATTGCGCTCTTGTTTGTGGGAAATTGCTTAAATGGCTATCATCAGCTGAGTTTGAGTTAGCTTAGCATATGTGTTAGCAGCTGAAAGTCTACAGGTAGCTCAACTTCAGTTAATAATTTACATGTTGAGCATCACATGTTCAAAGCCGTTGAACCTTTTTTGTATTAAGTATTATGAACCTGACTCCTTTCTTTTGTAAGTACTATTTTAAAATGAACAAAATTTGACCTTAAAGCTAACATTATCACATTTTACGGTCATATATAATCAGTTCACTGGGCTCCTTTAATAATGTTTAATTAAATAAAACATCCCATCTGTCCTGCTGTTGTTGGTACTGAAGGTCTGTGTCTTTGCACGCAAGCTGATTTATGGCACTGTGTGTGTGTATGTGTGTGTGTGTGTCTGTGTGTGTGTGTGTGCGCACCCTATCTTTCTGGTTTCTTTTTCCCCCCTTCTTTTTTCGATTTTGGTATTCTCTGCCTACTCTTGTCTCTCAAACTTTCTTCTTCAACAAGCGCTCTCTTTGTCACACGGCTCTCTGCTCTGGGCTATAAAGCATTCTAGAGGGGGGCAAGGATGTAAATAACAGCCCTGTCTCTCTTTTTTTTTTGGGACGAGATCCTGGGGCCCTGCACACCACTCTCAACAAAGCCTGGGCCAGAGAGAGAAAAGAGAAAAGGTTGCATGTGAAAGAGGACAGAGAATGCAGGGTAGAAAAAACTGAGTGAAAATCAAGACTTTGCTCATGTTAGAACCTTCCAGAGGCCTGAAGTCTGAGGCCTGAGTCTGTGTTTTTGTTACTTTTGTTTATTACTTTCCTGTTCAGGTCCAAGAGGGCACTGACCCCCGCCCTGTTTTAACGGCCTAAGTAGCTGTCCAGACGTGTTTTGCCAGCCACCCCCTCCACCTACACTGTTCCTCTCCCTCCCTCTCCTGGTGTCTGCTTTATTGCACTTGATTCTAAGAGTGCTCATTCCTGAGATGGCTTGAAGAGCAGCTGTGGCTAAATTGCCCGCCATAAAGCATGTGCGGTCCAGTCGAGGGTCTGGCACTGACTGGGGGTTCGGGGGGTATGGCGTTTGGGGAGGGATCCTCTCACATGGTCACCTCTACAAAAAACCCAATCGACTTGTGCACAAATATATATATATATATATATATATATATATATATATAAAAGTACACTTTTATCCACAATGATGCCTTATCAATACATCTAATATAATTTAGATTTTAATGGACGTATAAAGATTTGTAAAAAGTTTCTAATGTTATTTTGCTTTATAAAATCAGGTTCCATGTTCTCAGATAGAATTTGTCCAAGATAGCTAGTGCGCCTTTTTTAATTTTTTTAAAATTTTTTTAAGAGCAACATTGACAAACAAGAGGTCAGGGACATGAATACAAGTCAGGTTCTAGAGGATAGGTCTGTGAAGCATAGCCAAGGGTGTGTGATTATCATTAAGTTAAAAACTGTTACAGCGATAGAATAAATATTCATTGAGTTCTTACAGTAGTTTTGGAGCAATTTGTCTGCTCACTTGGACCTCATGTGCATTGTTGGTGGAAAGTTCAGGACTAAAAGGCTTTATGCATACAATAATAAATAGACAATAAAATAAGTCTTTGTGGAATTTATATGACTATATAATTTTGAGCATGCTTGACTCCAGGGGACTTTGTAGGCATGTTGAAGTGTAAGTGTTAGTGCAAAGACCTATAGCTGTTATTCATTTTACAATGCCCCCCCCTTTCATTCCATAGCTGTAAAATTTCCATTTGGTGAAAATTATTGACCATAGCCTGTAGTTAAGGATGGTTGATGGGGAGGGGGTTTCTTTGGTACTAACAATTATTTATTTCTTTATTTGCCAGCTTAAAATATTGTTTTTAAATATTTTGGAATGTTTTTGGAAATCACATCTCAAATTACAAGATAAGAATAATAGCTAAAGACAATAAATAGCTAGGTGTGGTCAGTCACTATTGTAGCACACTGCTTCCAACATGGGTGGCCAGTGACGTGTGAGGTAGCAGTACAGCTGAACAGCTGCAGGGGGCAGTCTTTGTCAGAGTAGAACTTTGACAGCTCCATGACATGTCCCACAACACAGGTTTACACACACACACACACACACACACACACACACACACACACACACACACAAATGAATGTGCAAGTGCTGTGAAGCGATGATGCAAGACTAGGTGTGGAGTGTGAGGTCTGTGTGCTATCAAAAGGCGGAGAGAGCGTGCTGCCTTGCAGGGACAGCCAACTTCGTGACAGATGAACCCAGTGACAGTGGGATGCAACACCCTGCAATTGCGCCAGCTCGTACAATCTTTCAAAGTCCTCGTCTGCCGCTGCCTGCACATGCAAACCACACTGACCTGTGCCAGCATGCATGCAGAACTTTTATGCACACAGTATTACACACACATGCACATAACTTTTCACATACGCACACAGGAATTAGCTGTAGGACAAATCTTATTGAAAATTGTTTGCATTACGCAAAGAGGGTGTACTAGGAATGTGACAAACACCATCGTATTGGAAATACCAAACAAAAACTTAGTATATCAGAGCTCCTCATTCTGGGTTTTTTTGTGTTTTAAAACTTCTTTTTAACTCAGTGAATCAGACCCACCACCATACAGGGTAATCATCTTCTTTAAATGACCCATATGCCATTCTCTGGCTGGTCACTAGGTGGTGCCTTGCTCTCAAATTGCAAACCAGAAGTTCAGATTCAGGCCAATGTGAGCAGGCCTGATGTATCATGGCCCAATGAAAAGGAGGAAATGAGGAAGGGCCATAAATGTGTTTGGTGCATGCAGGGCCTAATGGAGTCTGCCTTTGCCAGTACATTAGCAGCAGAATGGAGGCACGCAGACTTGCACCTTCACCACGCATCACAAGAGAAAGGAAATGGAGATGGGAGGAAAATACCCAAGTTGGTGCACTTTAATTGCAGGGTGATGAATTTATTCTCACTTAAACAAAATTTTTTCCCCCAACATATTATTTATTAGTCTTTCATAATATATGGTGCATAGTGCGTTCAATAATGTACTTGGGGGGAAAAGAGTATATAGAACGAGTAAATAAGTCTTCTGGTAATAAACAGCACAGTAGGAAAGAATAATTGTAATGTAAGACCGGGAAAGACACAAGCAAACAAGCAAACAAGTGAAAAATAATGCAACAATGATTAAACTGTTCATTCTGTCAGTAGCACGTTTATTGAGCTTTTATTAAGAATAACGGAGAATATGCACTTTCAAGGCAAGTGATTCTGACACCGTGTCGTAAGCTGAAATAATTCTAATCAATAAATGACCATGGCTTAGTAGGAAAGTTGACAAGTTGCCTTACTATAGCCAGGGACCCGCATACACGGTATTATAATAATATTGTATGTTATTATTTTGCATATTTATAGAGTTTATGTCTGAACATATTAGAACAAAGTTGCTATGTATTTCTGAGTTATTAAGATTTTGAGTGATCATATGTAAAATTCATGTGAGCGGTCAAGAAAGAGATTTTGAAAAGACAAATGCATCATTTTTCCTCATAATACCCTTGCTTTCCAATAAACTTTGTTCATCTGTCAAAAGCTTTTGTTTTTCCTAATTAAAAATAATTTTAGGCTGAACTGCAAGCCACAAATGCACTGCTGTCTCTGCTGGGGACCAAACAGGGCCTAATGGAACAACAGACTTCAGGGAGGACGCTTTAAAACGTGTTACGAATGCTGGCAGTGTGGGCAGAAGTGCGTGTATGTTTGTAATCACCCGTGTATTTGGAAGGGCGTCTGGCTCCTTCTCGATGGCTAACACGTGTGTGACCTTGGTACACCCTCAGATCACAAAACCGAATCACTGCACGCTGTTAATTTTTTCATGCAATGAACAAAAAATGGCCACTAGTGGGATGTCCATTTTTGCTCACACCATAGTTCACACCTGCACAGCAGTGACTGAGAAGTAGCCTTGAACGAAAAGCAAAGATAAGACAGTGCGGCCAAAAGAAGTTTTAATATAACTGGAGTGTGAATAATTTTTGATTACATGCATATGAAATAAGACCACCTTTTGCCTGCAAAACAGCACAATTCTTTTAGTCACACTTGCACAGTTTTTCAAAGAACAGAAGAAAAGGTAGGTTGTTCCATCTTGGAGAACTAATAATAAAAATGTTGACATCAGACCTCTGTGGGGGCCAAACCATCACTTCCAGGATGTCTTTTTCTTCTTCTCTTATGCTGAAGATAGTTCTTAATGACATTGGCTGTATGTTTGGGGTCATTGTCCTCCTGCAGAATAAATTTGGAGCAAATCACACATCTCCTGATGATGGATAAGTATATATGCCTATATTTCCCAGCATTGAGGGCACCATTAATCCTGACCAAATTTCCAACTCCATTTAGCAAAAAGCAGACCCAAACTTGCAAGGAACCTCCACCATGCTTCAATGTTGCCTGCAGACACTCATTATTGTACCGCTCTCCAGCCCTTCGGCAAACAACCTGCCTTCTGCTACAGGAAAATATTTCAAATTTTGACTCATCACTCAAGAGCACCTGCTGCCATTTTTCTGCACCCCAATTCCTACAATTTCATACATAGTTGTCATTTCATACTTAGCTTAGCATGAAGACCACTTCTTGCCAAACTTCTCCGGACTACAATCCTCAACATTGCTCATTTATTTGTGCTTCTTGAAACCATTACCTGGAAGAGTTCTTGCTGATGCAGTATAACTACCTTGTATCTTGTTTTTGTGCTCAGTCTTGCCATGGTGTATGACCTGCGTCATTAATAGTCTTCCACAACCTTACCTTTAGTAGCAGATTAGCAGAGTTTGGCTGTCCCTAAACCAGTTTTAAGTGTCCTACACAGTTGTTTCTGTTTCAGTGAATGACTGTGCGTCAACCTCCATATGAAATCAATGATCATTAGAACCTGCTTGGTATAATTGCTAAAGTGTGAAAGTGTGCAAGAATTGATGCTGAGGGTTTGAAAGTAGTCACACCAAATACTGATTTGATTTAGATTTTTCTTCCATTTGCTCACTTTGAATTTTGTAAATTGATATAATAACAGCAACAACAATCAGTTGTTATTTTAAGACACAAAGGTCAGCTGGAATAGTTCTTGCAAGAATAGTATTGTGTCAAGTGCATTTGCAAAACCCATCAAGCACCATGATGAAACTGGCTCTCATGAAAACCATCTCAGGAAAGCAAGACCAAAACATTACCTCTGCTGCAGAGGAGAAGTTCAGAGTTACTAGCCTCAGAAATCACCAATTAACTACCAGCATCTCAGATTAGAGCCGTTATGAAATCTTTATAGAGCATACGTAGCAGACACATCTCAATATCAACTCTTCAAAGGAAATTATTACATATTTTGGGTGCTTTCAGCATTGTTTTACAATGTAGAAAGAAATAAAAATCGGGTATCATGGAATTTGGTGTGAATTAGGTTGTGACTGGTATGTTTACATCATGTATTATGGAATGTCCTCAAATATTGTGAATTAATATTTCAGTCAAATCGCTCGCCTCTAAGAATTACCCATCGTGTCACTTAACACCAATGATGGATTGTGGTTTCACAGCTTTAATAGCACTCTAAATGTTCAGTACTGGTCTGTGTAGTTCAGAAAGCGTCCACATGATTTAAACTAATTAGAGCTTAAATGTGATACAGTCTAAATGCTATATGAGATCACCGAAATGATGAGATTGAATACTAATAATTATAATCTTTTACATTTTTCTAATTTATATCCATACAATTTTTTTTTCTGTAAAGCTGCTTTGCGACAGTGACCACTGCCATACAAATAATACTGTAAAACTGATATTGAAACAATGAATTGAATTACATCTGCACAGTCAACAACATCACTATTAAACCACTGCAACAAAATAGATTAGTTCCTTTGCCATGCAACTTGCAATTATCTACAGAAGAAATATATAAATATAGAACTATAAAGAACTAACATTATTGATGCTTCTTTGGGACCTCACTTTTTTTATTAGAATAATCCCATACTACTAGCTATATATTTGATATCCAATAAATCTAATAATCCAGTAGCTTTCTGTTGTGATAGTGGAGTGCTGGTGACTTCAGAGCAGCCGCAGCGTTAATGCCGGTTCATAACCTCCTGAAACTGTCTCATGCGACAGCCCTATACTGCGGTCACTCCTCTGACACCGTGTCACAGCAAGAATCAAATTCAAGCCCCAAAGGTCTCAGAACCTGATTATCTACATTATCTCAGGTCTTGCAGCTTCGCTGTTGTGACTCCTCAGTGGTGCAGTGAGCCTCCTCAGACAATAACTAGGATAATACTTTCTTTTCCATCGCACTTCCTTTTATACAATATGTTGTTCATGTTACTTCAAAAGAGAGTGCAAACTCTCCATGTAACTCTGTCTACTTCTGTCAAAGCAGTGTGTTCTCTTTAGACATCTCTTGGATTTTATTTACAGTCATGGCTACGCTTTTAACTTTTCCAGGGTTCTGCCAGTTAAATATTTATCTAATATTTAAATATTAGTTTTTGCAATATGTGTCCTCAAACATATTGTTGTGATTTCCAAGCCTTTATTTTTGCCAGACACTGGCTGTGCTCTCGGCTATGTGCATTTTTTTCCGCCTTCTTCCTCCTTTTATAGGCCAAAAGAATGCGACTGATTTATGGTCTATGCTTGTGCTGAACCCACATATTCTGCGTATGTGTATATACACACACACACACACACACACACACACACACACACACACACACACACACTGCTAATACTGACGAATCTACAGGGCCAAGGCCGCCTAATGCTTTCATTTAGAGTCTTACAGTCTGGTGTCCTTGTAATATTAATTTACACACAGGAGTGTTCGGGAACTCTAACCCCTAGGAACAATGTTGGTACAAACCAGCACATATAGACACATACACATGCATGCATTCATACACAGCCAAGAGCAGCAGCTTGTTGTTTCCATGTTGCCTCTGTGCTTTGGCTTGTGGGGCTGTCGGCGACGCTGATCGATGCGCCTTTATTGCTTCCCCTGGATTATCAGTCGAGTTCAACGGGAGGGGAAGGTGATTCATCAGCACAGGAGAGAGAGAAAGAGTGCGAGCAAGCAAGAGAGAGAGAAAGAGAGAGAGAGAGAGAGAGAGAGTAAGAGCAGGCAAACAAGGGAGGAAGAAAGCGAGGGAGACAGTGAAGTAGAAGTGGGGAATTAGAAAGGGAGATCTGAGATAAAACGAAGATAGAGTGTGTGTGTGTGTGTGTGTGTGTGTGAGAGAGAGAGAGAGAGAGAGAGAAATAGACCAGCTACAAACAAATTAAGTGGGTGGGATATGAGGAAGATGGTATGCAGATGTAGCACAAAACGTGCCAAATGTATGCAGAAGGGAAACAAAAAGCCTGAAGTGTGTCTGTGTGTGTATGTGCATGCGTTTGTGTGTGTGAGAAGATTCAAGCCATCTTTATTGTAGATAAATTACTGCTACTGATCCCCAAGATGCCACTTCCTAATTAAAACAGATAGCGAAAGAAATAAAGAAAAGCAGGCAAGGAGGTGAGAAAGACAAAGAGTAGGCAGCACAACCCAGGTATGACCCGTCTCTTTGTGACGTACCCAGAACACCAGAGCGCACAGCGTGTTTGCTATAACGGCCCGTCTTCTCAACAAAATGCTACATGTACATAGGTTAGGCTTAATAACCCAAAGTGAGCAAAAGTGAGAAGAGAGAGAGAGAGAGAGAGAGAGAGGCACAGGAACAAGACAATGGACACTGATATGGAGGACGAAAGACAGACAACGAGAGAGGCACAGAGACAGCAGCGCACCTGTTTCATCTCCACTTCATCCATCAGATGGCCCATCGCTGCTGCACGCTCTCCCCCGGCTCCTGTCGGCGTACATGTTCCCAATTTTCCACAGGTGCTTTTCCCGCCAGCCATGACCCGCTTGACACACAGTGCCAGCCTGCAAGGCAAGGCCTGCAATATGTTAGTGTGTTCTGGCATGACGTGAAGGCAGGTTTGTTTGCTTTGGCTCGACCTCATGACTTCGCTGCCTTGACGTCGTCATCATTGGCTCAGCCATTCTCCTTGTATCTGGGGCTCTTTTCAATGCCTCTTTGTCTACTGTAGCGTCTATAAGGGTATAAGAGAAGAGGACATGCAGATCCCGAAGCCAGAAAATGTGAACCGAACAAATAAATTCATTGGATAAATGTAACATAACAGCTGGTCAGTTAAGAAAGTTTTGAACTGAGAAAAGGGATTTTGTTTGAGGCACCACAATCAAAATACCATTAGTCAGATTAAGTTATATGATATGACACACATATCAACTAACACCTAATAAAAACTGGCATGTATACCCACAAGTCACATTATTTTAAGTGAAATGCTTATCAACTGACAAAGTGCTCACATTTATACATACAGTACTCAGTCATATTACACAAAGAATAAAGCACTTGAGGGTTTATAGTGATTTGCCAGCACTATTTATTTAAGATGTTTTAGTAATTGACACATCATACTGTTTTCTATCTATCCACTTAATGCTGTGGAATATTTATATATCTCTTATCACTTACATTATAGCAGCTATACATTTCTGTTTTCTCTTGTGTCATGTTTCTGAAAAAGTGGAGTTTTAAGAACGTAAACTTTTTAACCGTTTATAGTCACATATAAATATATAATATAGTTATAAATATACTGTACATATATAATATAGTTACATCCTGATATCATCTCCCTGGAAGTAACATCTACTGACCAATCAGAATCAAGAATCCATCAGCATCAGAGTTGACTCAGCCTAAATTAGAACATATCTGGTACTTACAGTGGGTACGGAAAGTATTCAGACCCTCTTAAATTTTTCACTCTTTGTTATATTGCAGCCATTTTCTAAAATCATTTAAGTTAATTTTTTCCTCATTAAAGTACACACAGCACCCCATATTGACAGAAAAACACAGAATTGTTAACATTTTTGCAGATTTATTAGAAAAGAAAAACTGAAATATCATATGGGCCTAAGTATTCAGACCCTTTGCTCAGTATTTAATAGAAGCACCCTTTTGATCTAATACATGAGTCTTTTTGGGAAATCTATTTATTTTGGTCTCATCAGACCAAAGATTTTTATTTCTCACCATCTTGGAGTCCTTCAGGTGTTTTATAATGTGTCTTACACTGAGGAGATCTTTGGGTTCTTCTTTACCTCTCTCACCAAGGCTCTTCTCCCCCGATAGCTCAGTTTGGACGGACGGCCAGCTTTAGGAAGGGTTCTGGTCGTCCCAATCCTCTTCCATTTAAGGATTATGGAGGCCACTGTGCTCTTAGGAACCTTAAGTGCAGCAGAAATCTTTTGTAACCTTGGCCAGATCTGTGCCTTGCCACAATTCTGTCTCTGAGCTCTTCAGGCAGTTCCTTTGACCTCATG
>JAOVVA010000019.1:18812069-18840912 GCA_028565275.1 Leiocassis micropogon
AATGTCAACAATTCTGTGTTTTTCTGTCAATATGGGGTGCTGTGTGTACATTAATGAGGAAAAAAAATGAACTTAAACGATTTTAGCAAATGGCTGCAATATAACAAAGAGTGAAAAATTTAAGGGGGTCTGAATACTTTCCGTACCCACCGTAAATAAATACCTTTATACTAACAAATAAAAGGCTTTACAAAAAACTTAATAAATCGAATCTACACAAGGATTATACACAGATCTTTGTAATTAGTAATAATGGGGACCGGTTTGCAAGACAAGTCGATATAATTACAGCCTCTCTTATTATTATTTCTCTGTTAACAAGACAAAAAAGAAAAAGAAAAAAAACCCCAACTCAAACGGTAGCTTGTCATTTTAATTAAAGGTTTGTTGGGGAAATCTTCTCACTGCCATAAAAGTCTTTGTGAATGAACTGTTGCTATTGAACAAGTGCATTAATACAATATAAACCTACGATTTGAATTATGGCCAGCACTACAGTCCCGGCTGCGGTTATCGACACTAAATCAACACCTACTGACCAATCAGAATCAAGTATTCATCAGCATTGTGATATAATGTCTATTGACTCGTCCTAAATTATGACTTATCTGGCACATAAATAAATAAATACTGTTATACTAATAAATAAAAGCCTTTACAAAAAAAGAAATATTCAAACTAATCTACACAAGGATTAAACAAATATCTTTGTAATTAGTAATAATGGGGACAGGTTTGCAAGTCATGGCATGCTCATGTGTGCGATACCTAAAAGCATGCACTTTGCTGATATGCTGCAAGCTACCTGCAATGCAAAGTAAGCAATTATACCTCATATAATGTGCAAATATGCTGTTATGGAAAGCTAATTCATCTTCCTGGTCTTTTAATTCAGCTCCCTACAGATGATTTTGGTTTTATAATTGTGTTATTTCCTTCTAACAACAAAATTACCAGGAAAAAAACATGCTAATGGTTTTAGCTTATTATGTTATAATGTAAAGTTTTGCAGCTTAGCATTTCTCTTATTTGACTTCATAAGAGGACCATTTAGTTTAGTCGGTTATGAATAGTAATCCAGTTTGCTGCCAAGCCCTTGCTTGCTAACCATTAGAGCAGAGCTACCTGCAGTGCAGGAATCCGCACACGTGCCTGCCGAATGTACGTGCACGTCTGACTCCTTAAACGTCTCACATAGCCGTTTACCTTCGCCGCACACTACATTACTTTGTCTTCATATCTGGTGTAATCTTTTGCTGCCTCTCTCTTGAGATTTGTGCCTGTGTCTGTCCCTGAGATTGTCTTTGCCGTCACCTTTCTTCATGCCACTTTGCTCTTCTCTTTCCGTGCCCCCTGTCTTCCCTTCATGCACCCCTCCCCTCCACCACCACCACCACCACCCCCCCACCTCTCTGATGATGGATGGACAGCTTGTGTATTTCCAATCTGCCATCTCTCCTGATGCGGTTAGGGGCTTGGATGCTGCTGCAGGCGGGAGAGCGAGAAGAGAGATGAAGGGAGGGGTGGAGAGTGGAGAGGAGAGGAGAGGAACGAGGCGAGGACGGGGTGATGCAGAGGACACGGTATCTGGAAAACAAGCAAATGAAAAAGAATGCGACAACGGTGGCGAGGGGTCCAAAGCACGTGCTGCTGAATCAAACATGCACACGGACACGTGCTGCTGCAGCTGCTGTGGCTCATACCATCTTGGTTGTAACATGAAAGTCATTTTGTCAGATGTTTTGGAAATGTTCTGTGTTATTATGAAACCAATAGGTTTGCTCTTAATCTTTCAGAAGTGTTTCTCAGGAGAGTAGCTATTAGGGGAAGGCTTCAATACAACTGATATGATTTTGGTCTATAAAACAATGATTACGTTTTTTTTTTGCTGATTATAAATCTGATATGGTACAATATGGTATGACACCAAATGATATAATAACATACGTTAGGATTCTATTTCGATTCTTAAGGCAGCGATACGATATGTGCTGATACTACTGACTCTAATATGATACAGTATGATACCACATGATGCATATTACTTTAATTCAAAAGGCACTGACTGACATTTGATGAAATCTACTACACTACCATATGATATGATATGATATCAGGAGTTATGATACTATATAATATGATTTGATTTTTATTCATGGTAATGATTTGATATCTGACAGCACCACCTGAATATGCAAAAATATTATATGTTACAGTGTGATTCAATATGATGCAATTTTGATATTTTACAATGTGACTGAAACTGCTATTCAATAATACAATCAAAATGTGATGGACTTTCTTTAGAATCTGGGGTGGGCCTACCATTAATTTGAAAGATGATGATGTCAAATCACATCAGTTTAAAAATATGAATGATTTTTTACACTTCAGTTGTTTGTCCTTTTTTTTATAATGATCAATTTATAATCAATTATAATCTATAATAGTTGATTTATGAGTGTTGCATCAGTTCATTTCAGTCGTTGCCTTTTAAACCAATGCATTAATCCAAATCGCTGGACAGTTACACCCCGGTGATCTAGCACTATTGAACACTCGAATTTGATTGGTCAGATGTTGTAATGTTGATTAATATTCTATAACAGCAGCTCTTCCACTCAAATCACAGATTTAAATGAATGTGCTTATCCTTTTTTTCCCTGTTTATTTTTCCCCCCGTTTATTTACACAAGGACTTGTATGGAGGATGACAAAAATAAACAGCGAAAATTTGCATACTATAGATATGAAATTTTCTATAATGCAATGCTTATTTAGTAATAATTAAAGGAGTCTCCAGTGTCAGAGGTAAAGCTGGATGGCTTCCACTTATGGGAAAGTCTTCAGGACAAAAGGCTGGAAAATAAACCCTAATGAAGGTGCAAAATCTAATTTCTTTTCAATAAACAAACAAAGAAATTTTGCTGTGGTATAAGAGAAATAAAACACTTTAGGATGTGCTGTGATTCAAAAATAATAAATTTGTTGAGAATTTTTTTTATAATTGCTGTAAGCGCAGATATTTCTGTATAGCAAAGATTTTTATGTTACAAATTAGTTTTAATATTACCCAGTTATGGTGTTTATTTGTTTATTTATTTGCCCCTTCACTGCTGGTGATTAGTGCCAGTTACTAACTACAGTAATGCATTTGGCTATATATTTTTGTTTCTGAGGACTGATCTTAACTCTGTTGTAAATACAATTAATACCAGTAGAGGGAGCCAGTTTAACCCGGGTCCCTGGTTTGACCCCAGCAAGTGATTGTTCATTAGGTCCAATGAGGTCTTGCAGGTGTTAAGTAGTCCATCACCTAAAAGCATGAAAATTATCTTGGGAAAATTTCTGAAGTTTCAATACTTTCGTGTCTGTCACTTTTTTCTGTCTTGCATGTATTTTTTAAAATAAGTTTAAATATGGCTATTTTGCAAGACTTCAGGGCTAACAATACAATTTCAGCATGTTCCTTTGATTTCTCAGGTGAGAAGATCATGTGTAATAGAACATGTATGACACTGACCTCATCTGCTTTAACTCCTGGAAGGGCCACTAAAAGGTCAGCCTGCTTGACCTCTATGATCATACCTTTACCTCTATGATCAAAGTTACTTTTGAACTTTCGAGTCAGACAAAAACTTTCACACGCACATCACATGAGAAAGAGTGTAGGTGTGTATGTGTGTGTGTATGATCAATATCAGGTACAGACATCAATTGACACATGGGAGTAATCTTTCCTTCACAGCTTCAGGCAAGACAGCTTTTTTAATTTGGCCAGTAGGATACGACTCTGAGTTATATTCATTTCGCTTTAATTCCACACAGGCTGCAGTCCATTGTTTTGGCCTTTTTCCTCTTTTTCTTTAGTGAAGACCCCTTCATTGATTGTAATTAAATTTGCTCTTGTCTCTTGTTTTTGTCCTGCTCTCTCTTCTTCCCATCTGTGTGGTGCGACTGGCTCTTTCTCATTCTGTGCCGGTATCATCCCTCAATGTCACTCTTTCGCTTCGAGGCATCGACCTCTGCCTCGAGCCCCGGTTCAGCGGCAGGTCACTCGAGGGAGGGGGTCGCCTGTTATTGGGGGGTGCCAGCTTCCTTCACTTGCCACGGATATGCTGCTGTCATGGCAACTGTGTGAAACTGCCAAGCGGTCCTAACATTTTGCTGGGAGCATCTGAACCCAATGCTGAGCCATAAAATCCATATTTTGGATCAGCCTGCAGTTTGAACTAACTTTTCTCTATTATCAAACTGCTGTTCCCTTTTCTCTATCAACTCATTTTTCTTTTTTTGTTTGGAGCTCTAACATTCGTATTAGATCTCACATCCGGCACTTGAGTATATACATATCCAGGTTTGGATTATTTGCTTTGTAAAATACATCACATGAAAACAAATATCAGGCCCACATAGTCAGAACTGACCAAATTAGACTCTATCAAATTACTGATGTTTTTTCTTTAATAACCAATATTAACATGCAAGAAGTAATACGTTTTATGATCAAATGTATGCACCTTTATTATGACTACCATTTGTTTCCATCTTTTCAGAATTAATGCATCTTTGAGAATGCCTAGAAGTGAGACCTGATGGACTAATTGTTAAACAACTGGAGGGTAGACTGTCCCAGAGACAAATGGCTAAGAATCTTGAAATGCCTCTTTCTATCATTAATAGAATTATAGCACAGTTTAAAGAAAATGATAAAACCTAAACAGAGTCATGACCTGATCGACCTGGACCTTCTGATCGAGGCGTTGTGCTGTTGAGGAACAACCCTCTTATTTGATGCCCAGGCATGTTGTTGCTTTTAAGTCACTATAGGAAAGTCAACAAAGTTTTAATAATAGATTAACAGCGAAACCTTATTTTCTTTAATATTTAACAAGTTTGTTACATATTTTATAAGAAAAACTACTGGGTGTCTATTTATTTCTTGCATATCTGGGCATTTCTTTAGATCATACTTTATGTCCAGTCTCAGATTAGAGCTAGGTCCATTTCAAAGGACCCCACAGATGCAGTCTTCTCTTTTCCCAGATAAAATATTACCTCACAGATCAGACCTACCATATTTTTTTTCCTTTTCTTTTTTTTCTTTTTCTTTTTTTTAAATATTTCGAACACATCACTGACGTACCTCTTTACTAGAAGCATGTATGCCAGTTGGCTACCTTTGTATTTTTTTTTCATTACTGCTGTCGAACAAAACAGAGCTGAAATTAAAAGTGGGAAATCTACATCTTTATTAAATACCGCCATAACCAGTTCAGCAGAATTGAATCGGAGCCCAAATACTGGCACAGGGTGGTGTAATAATTCAGGGGGGAATCCTGAAAAGAAATCCAACAGCAATTTGCCAGTCCTGTGACTGCCTTTGTTCTATGCTATGTTGTATTTATATAAGGGACGTTTTCATATATCAAAATTTGATGAATGATTTTAACAGTGACATTGGAAAACTGGGGGAAAAAAGGTCGAATGAAGGAGAGAGAAAAAGCGCTGCGAGCTCTTCTGCTATTTGCTCCATGTGTTTTGGTACTGAACAGACTTGCAGAGCGCCTCGGGCCACCACGTTCAAACCAGGTGGAGTTTCTTTAAAGAAAAAAAAAATGCAACTCACTATTAATTATGTCTTACAGAACCCACTTTGTTTCTTTTTTTTTTTCTTCTTTCTGTCTATCTCTCTTTCTTTATCTTATTCTATCTTGTCAAACAGATATGATTGATTGGGTTATCAGTGTCCCACAGAAGCATGAGCGCCTGTCAGGTGCCTTTTGATGTTCGACAGCTCGAATCTCCTTCGCCATGCTTTGATGATCCACTCTAAATCCAGATGAATCAACATGGTACGGTGCTTCGCACTACATGCAACACAGGAGGCCATTAAACACACTCCACTTAAGATTTAATGTACCCCTTCTTCCTTTAATAGAAAGTTAAGATTCACTTTCACCATTTTTTATAGCTCACAATTCCACCCCGCCCCCCGTACATGTATAAAAACTATTGTTCTCTCTTTCTCCAGTCCATAAAGTGACAAAGTGCTTCCCTATCCTTATGAAACCATGCAATCCTCATATCAGGATATCACATTTTCTCCCAACTACTTTGTGTATTTATCCTCGTAAGACGCTCATATGAAAGCAGCTGGGTATTACTTTTTCCCCCCCCCAAACTTTCTTTCCTGTTCGGAGACATTGATCAATTCCCATAGTTGTTGGATGCTAATAAACAGAAATAGTGCAGCAATTACAAGGCACACAATTATAGTCTGGGTCTCCAGAGGTTATACAAGCACCCAGTCTTTTCTTCACTTCCAAATAATGAGCTGTCAGGAATTTCACTTGCTGTGTCTCCAAGACCCAGTAGGTGGAGCTGTGTACACAAAACACACAAGATCTAAATCCACAACTAATCATTGTTTTAAAGAAGTACCCAAACACATCAGACCCACTATTTTCTCTTTAGTCTTGGGTTTATGGCGTAGCCTAAGAGAAAGGTGGCAGAGTGACAGGAAGTTAAAGGGATGATGGATGATGATCGCATGTACCACAGTTTTTAATTTCTTAATTTTTAAGGCGGTTCCTAGATACGAATTCTTGTTAAAGAAACAGGTGTCCCATTTATAGTTGTGAATAATGAGGACTGTGGCTTGTGGAATAATTTCTGCTGCCGTTTTAAAGTAAATAGTCCAATAATTCTCATGTTGCTCCTCGTATAAAGGTCCTTTACAGTTGTGATAAGGTGTGATTCATTTGTTTAACTGAAATTTAGGTCTCGAATTATCATCAAGCGTAGTGTTTGTGGGTTAATAGAAGTGAATAATAATGTAATGCAAAATAGAATATAATAATACACTACGTTATAGCTTTGGCACCAGGAAGGTGTACAGGCAAAAGTGACCTGTTTTAACTATTTTTAAAAGACAGTAAATGCTCAAATTAATGGCGTCTGATCTCATGGCACTTGTGTGTACTGTACACCAAATAGAAGAACATTCAACATTGATGTATCATAACTGATGTTGTTCAGAGACGATTTCCTCCTTTAGTACAACAATTGTTCTGGGCTGACTCTGAGTTCAGAGAAAGAAAAACGTCAAGTGTTGTGAGATCTGGTTGTATTCAATCTTCTATTGTTAGTCATCTTGTACCTAAAATAAAAATAAAACCTACAGATTGCATATGAGGAAAAATGTCTATGCCTAATGCAGACTTTTGAGCCACCCTGTGTACCAAAGAATGAATGAACTGATAATTTAGCAAATACAATTTAGGTTCTCTGGTTCGATGCTAAGCTTGGATAATTTTTTTGTGGAAATTCACAAAGTTTTCGTCAAATTTTATCTCCAAAAAGTTGCCAAGACGCAAAATGGTAATCCTAAATTGCCTTGTGGCATGTGTGTGTGTGTGTGTGTGCTGGTTTCCCATTCAAGGTGTATACCTGCCTCACACTCTGTGTTTCCTTGATAGATTTTTAATCTCCCACAACCCTTAATGATCTTAGTGTAATAAAAATGAATAGTACTTTAGTCTAAAATCCAGTATAATTGATGTCATGTAAAGGTGTCCATTTTTTTGTATTCACATGTCCGCCTGATACTTCATTTCTGATCACTTCAGCTTACACAGATATAATTTAATTTGAACAGCATTAGCTTCAGCCTAAATTGTTCATTTGCAGGAAGCTATGCAAGAAGAAAGTGATTTGTTTTACTTGATTCATTAATTCCTTTAACTTTTTGTAATAAAAGAATGAATGATTTGATGTATAATTTTAAATCATTCAGTACATAAGTTTTCATTCTAGACCCAGCTCAGTGATTCATTCAAGCACAGAGTTGCTTCCTGCTCTGTTAATTATTACTAGTGATTAAGCTCCTGTATTGGGAGGTGGTCTTAAATAAACAATTTCCTTTGTTTTAATCAGAGTCGTGGGAGTGCAGCATGCTGAAATTAAAGCGCGTGTTTAAGATAATGAGGAGCACTTAACGCCCTGCTACTGTTCTCCATGTCCTTCAAAGCGAGGTGACTGGAAGTGCCTCGGAGCTGTTCCCGATTAGCTGTCCACTGCGAGACCTAGTAACTGTTAACACCATTGAGAGTGAGGGTGAACATGGCTGACAAAATAAATCCAGCCTCTTTCACTCAACTGCTCAAGGCTGGGGGTGACCTCGACACCAGGAAGCAGAAACTCACCCAAAAGGAGCATGTGACAAGCAACAGGAAGTCATTAGCACAATACAAATGTTACTCTGGTAAGGGTCATGGATCAAAGGCCTGGAACACACTGAAGTGGGGAAAGCTAAAAGTTTTTCAAAGTCCAGGTTTGGGGTCGCCTCAGACGCTAATGCGTTCTCTTGTGAGTTTACCAGTGCGATAAACTTTCAGTTTATAGAAACTAAAAAAAAGTGCTCCATTGGAGTAAAGCTACAACTCTGAGGCGGTTAGTAAATGCATTTCCAATGAGGTTTTTCAGCTTGCCAGGCTGTCTGTTGCCAGGAGCTTCTAGTAAATGAAGGTTTTTGTTAACTGCAGCCTGGCCCTTCCTGCACTGGGTCTGTCTATCTCTCTTTCCTACTCCCATGTCGTATATTGTCTCAATCTTTCTTATTTTCATTTTTTTTGCTGTTGTTTCTCTGCTTGCCTCTCTCTCTAAAGCATTCATCCACCACACAGTCCAGAGTATAGTAAAGCTCCGTTCTGAACAAAGTCAGATGTGGGAAGTTCCTCCTTGATATTCTCGTCTTCCGATCACAAAGCGTTCCAGTGCTCAGAGCTCAGAAGGATGATGTATAAACAATGAAAATGGCTTGCCTCAGCCAAAAACCAGATTTATCTCCCCATCTGTGTAGACTGCAAACTGGAGTGAATAACAATTACACCACATTCAGATTAAATTGATATGCACAGTTGAAAGGTCTATACATTATTAGAGAATCACAAAGCAATATTGTTTTATGTTGAACAGATACGCTTGCTAACTAAGCATATGCTCGGTTTTGTCTCTGCAAGCATAGCAATAAGTATGTTTTTAAAATTTTTTTTTAGTAACAGTAACATTGACACAACCGTGCATTTTAATACTTTAAAATTGTATTTAAAATAAAACCATTAGCATTAAAAGTGTAAGTAAGATTGTATGTTTCCATGCTGTCTGTGTTGTGAAATTTGTACACAAAGTCATGCCCCTAAATCTATTTTGATCTATTTGGACCCTGACTTGTGGCAATTTACCCATTCAGCTGCTTAATGATCGAGTTATAACCCCATCACTATTTGCTTTGAAATATGAAAGGTGGGTTGAAAGGTGGTTCATCCGAAGCATTACAGTACACAACCTCAATCTTCAAAGAGGTATCATCTTGATTTTTTGTGTTTTCTATTCAACTATTCAAACATGCATTTATGTTGTCTCTTCTGTATAAAACTTAGATAGTTTTTCTGTTAACTTAAAATGTCAATCTGTCTTGTCTCAGCTAGTCAGCTAATTAGGTTTCTTAGTTAGCTAGTTAGTTTTTGTTTGTGTATGTTGTTAATTTATGTTGTATGTAGCACCTTGGTCCTTGAGGAACGTTGTTTCGTTTCACTGTGTTCTAAACTGTACATGGTTGAAATGACAAAACAAGGCTATCTGAAGACAGTTCAACCCTTTGTTGCTAGGAATGTTGCTAATTCTGCATTCCCATCTTCACACTGTATATGAATCTGGCTGCACTGGGTCTCAAATTTTTTTCTCAAACAGACTGAGATAGGCTGGTGCAAAGGGGCACTGGTTAATGACTATGTAAAGATCGACAGGAAGGCCATGGAATGAAAAAACAATCCTCTTTATTTTGTAGGTTCATATTTACAATATTTGCCTTATCCAAAGTGACTTACATTTTACATTATTTTACATTATTTTACATCTAAACAGTTGAGGGTTAAGGGCATTGCTCAAGGGCCCAACAGTGGTAAGCGAACGCTACCCCTACCACAGGAGTTCTTTGTGCTAGTGAAAAACATTTAAAGAAAAATTACCATTTGCACCTGGTAGTGTCTGCAAGCTGAACCATGACATTATGTGTATTATTCTGTTGCACTTCTCTCACTAAGAACTTGTACATTTAAATTTTCCAAGTTCCAAGAATGGATTGTAGCACAAAACATCACCATATTTAAAGTTTCCTCCTACTAGGAGTGAAAGTGAGGTACAAAGTGAATAGTATGCCAAAATAATGCTCAAGAGTTTCCTTCATACACTGTTGGCAGTATGCGGTATGGGACATGGCTAGCTTAGTGAGTTTTCTACAATTTGTATGGCACAGTAATACTGTTTAATAATGATTTTATGGAACACAGTGGAGTAACCAGAAAGTTCCTGGCTTTTACTGCCAAAACCAAATCCTGAAGAAAACGATTGATCAGACCATAATGCTCTTAAGTTTTTCCTTCTGTTGCAATTAAGTGTCTGCTGTTAACACCAGTTTGTTTGGAAAATAACATTCAAGGAGAGAATTCCTTGTACCTTCTGGGCAATGTTATGTAAGCAGAAAAAAACAACCAGTGCACACATAGTTCTGTTTTTTTAGTACTGTATCATATCATGCCGCAATGTTCATAAAAATACTCTCTCCAGTCTGCATAGCCTCAATATATCAACCAGGGGAAAAAAATTAGCCTTTTACATACTAATGCCATGTCATGTCACAGGACATGGTTTAATTTAAAATAAACCAAGTTCACACTAACTTATCATTCCTTTTTACCCCAGCTGGGGGTTACAAGGAGGTTAGATCAGCAAAACAAATAAGTCGATGTCAAGGATCAGGAGTCCTCCCTGGAGAGGCATCTGTCTGGGCAGTGACTGGCAGCTCCATCAATGAGCAAGAGGGTAGTAATGCACTGGCATTTGGAGAGTAAGTGGAAGTGTGTGTGTGTGTGTGTGTGTGTATGAGTCTTATAGCTGCTAATGGAAATTGTGCGAGACTTGCTAATGATTTTCTCATCACTATTAATGAAATTTGAGGGGGAAAGCCTGTCTGGTTCCCATACTAACTGCAGAGGGAAAACATCATTTGTACAGTTTTGAAGAACTGCACAGAGCGATTCCATGTGTGGCAGAAATGCCTGAGCCATTACAACAACCCGAGCTTCTTTTTGTATTGGATCAGGTCCCGGTTTCTCCACAGTCCAGTGCTGAGGACATCAATTAGAAGTAGAGTAAGAGTATTCAAAATGGTACTCATGCTGCTTTCATTTTAATGAGAGCTCATCCCTGGTTGCCTTTATGACAGGATGAGGATGCTGTAAGTGTAGGATTATTATCTCAGGGTCATACTGAGAACCTATAACGATTACTCAGCTTGCCATTATATAGAACTGTAAAAGTTTTATATGCATGCCTGGGTGTGTGTGTGTGTGTGTGTGTGTGTAAACCCAGATGCACATCTATAACCAGAAGACAGAATTGATTCCAGATACTGGTATGTGTATTTGTGAGTATCTATTTTCATATGTTTGATACAGGAATCGCTGTCTTTCTCAGTGCTTTGGTCACACTTCATTCCTTAGCCTTGCTGTGCTGAGCCCCAGGGTTCTGGCGCCGATTGGTGAATAATCTGCCCGCTAGCTTGCCTGTGTTCCCATCGATTCTGTCTCAGTTCCCAGTTATTCCAATTAGTTTTACTGCTGCCTGTTAGTAGCCCGGCTGTCAGGGGAGAGGGAGCAGATCTGGTCTGTCCTCTCGCAGTGCTTTGTTTACACTACTAATTGCTGCTCTTGTTTCCTTTCATTAGCAAGAGCTGCCTATTGCACTAAGTGCTTGCTTGCTCCGTACGTTCGTCTCACTCACTCTCTCGTTTTCTGGCTATCAGTCTATGTGTCTGTCTATATCTGCCCCTCAGACTACACATTTTTCTTTGTCTGTCTTCTCCCATGTCTGGCTTCTTCTTCTGTGCATAACCCTGCATAAATGAAGTGCTAAAACCAATTCAAGCTAGTATAAGTCAAGCATTTTTAATCTTGCTGTTTGGCCAGGGTTTAATTGTTTACTTGCTTAAAGGAAAAAAAAAAATCCATCTGGAATGAGTTGCATATTAGTCAAGAATGTATATAACATCCAAGATTTATTTCGTAATTACATTTTGAGTTGACTCTTTTACTGACATGCTACTTTGTTTTCACCTCGGTTAATGATTTCATACATTACCCACAATACTGTTTGGGGCATTGGGATTTAGACGTCTCTTGATCGCTACCTATAGTGAGTTATGCAACAGGGCTTTAGTGTTTTAGTCTGTCCAGCGTCACTGCACTCATCATCGCTAACTAGCTAACTCTAACTGCACTGTGATATTGTAATTTTAAATCCAGGGACTGCACTGAGGATGCCACTGTTGTATATTGGATTTCTCCTTAATATAAAATTGAATGTCTGTGGGTAAAGGTGAGGAAGAAAATCAGATTTTGTTGGCGATCACTGAAAATCTTTCTCCGATGCAACAACACTGTGGCACACCACCACTAACTTGTATCTGCTCATTCTTTTATTTTTTCCTCCTCTTCCTTCTCACTTGAAACTTGAAAAAAACATACATTAAAATTATAGGCTAATGTTACTCTGATCAGCTGACAGTAAAAGTGAAGAGAACTTTTGGCTAGCAACATCACAAGTGGCATTTTACAAACCACCAACTGCCCTCATAAACACTTGCATTTCCATAATATTGCATAAGCTCGAAAATTTATATCATAGCTACAGTACATCTGCCTATAATATGTCCCTATGTTGCCTATGAGTCACTTCACAAAAGTCAAAGTAGTAGTGTCTTAGAAACCCAATTTTATGAAAATTTTTCATGGTAGTGAAAAACAATTACACGAGCCCTTGTACGTGAAGTAGAAAAGACATGACATTCTACTTAACATGAAGGAGTAGCTAGTTATTTGTAGGACTTGGTGTTTAACATGCAGAGCTATTTAATCTTATGTAACCTTAAAGATGTACAATGACATCCGAAAAACAAATTTCAGCATGGGGAAAAGTCAGCATAGAAAAAGGAATACAGAGTTTGTGATATTTCAAAGTGGGTGGTCTGCTAGCCATACAAGCCAGACACAATGACAGGCAGAATGTGTATTTTACAGCTACAATTGACCACCAAAGCGTGTCTTTAAATTATAGCGCTGAAAGCTACATGAGCAGATGTGACACAACGTGTGTTAGCTTAACCAACAGTACAAATAAATAGCATCATGTTGAGCTAGATGGAAGTTAGGAAATGCATCTCGATGACGCAGCGTTTCTTCAACTTTGCAGTATTAATGGTTATCACTCATACAGTCAAATAGTTGCTGATTATAAATAGCAACCTATATGTATAAACTATTGAAACCACTGAGATGTCGTCATAGCCAGTTAAGCTTTAGATCATGATTAACTAACGTGGTTAATGTCTTCAAACCAAGGTCAGTGGCAGAGTAACGTGCCTTTTAATGCCCCATCAAGGACCTTGTGCACTTGCACTCCTCATTGTGACACCAACCTTTTCCAGTCTGCTAACAAGGCCAGTCATTAAAGGAATTAAAATTCACATTTGTTCCTCAAACACATGTATACATCTTGGCTGGATCGCTGTGCACATGTGCCTCGTGCTTGTGTTGTGAGTTGTATTATTTTTATTTTTTATTTTTATTTTTTTGCCTCACTTGTAGTGAATTATGCCTTAGAGGCTTGTGTGTTGAAGGAAAAACTCTGCATCGGCAGTCTCCCCCCCCCCACCCACCTTCCCCATATTCCCCATAAGCCCCGGTGCAGGCTGTAGGAGGAAAAGAGAGAAGAGGAGGGAGTGGAGTAGAGTGCAGCCGCGCCTTCTTAATGACTCCCATCCCTCTCCGTGCCACGTTATTAATTAGCTCAATGATCCTTGCCGATGGGACTTGGGCGGCGGATTAAAGACCTCGGCGGGTGTAGGAGTGTCTGCCTCTGTCGGAGAGGTGAGGAGGGACAGCACCATGCTCTCTGGAGGTCTACAGGAACAGGCGCTAGCATACACAAGCCCTGGGGAAGTGTATGTGTGTTATGTGTGCATGTATAGATGTGTGTGTGAGTGTGCGTGCATGAGAGAGAGAGAGAGAGAGAGAGAAAGCATATTACCTTATGATTATTGCTTAAAAAATCTAATAATCCAGTACCTGAAAGAGTGTGTATTAGATTTCTGTGATAGTAGAGCCTACAACGCAGGATGCAATTCTGTATGACTGAATTTTAAAGGACCAATCATACACAGGTGCTTGACTTCGGAGGCTGGTAAAGGCAAAGCTGTACAGACAACCCTGGCTTTTAATATGAAAGAGCAGCATCACTGATACTGGAATGTTACCATTAACAGTCTGAGGAAGAGGACATGAGACTCCCGAGGCAGGAAACAGAAATAGCCATGAGAGGTCAGTGGGTTGAGAACAAAGTACTTCTAGTAAAGTCTGTCCACTTGGCGGCCATCTTGGCAATGCTCCCGGGCAGTTATTTTCAGTCATACAAGACCAGACTCCTATGTGCTTGAATGAGCAGAGACCCATACAGCAGAAATTGATTGGAAAAAAAAAATATATATATATATATTTGTGAAATGGCTGCAGCAAAAAAAAGTGGCATGAATTCTTTTTTTTTCAGTTGTTCCAGCTAAAGTGCATACACGTTTCATTATGACTGACAGAGCAAAATGCCCTAAGTCCATACAGGTGCAGGTGTGTGTACAAGTATTGTTGGATAGAAACTTGTTGGGTTGCTATCGAATTCCTGCTGATGTTCCATGGATAATAAGCGAACTATATGTGCATGATATTGTAGGTAAGGACACACACACACACACACACACACACATAATATTGCAACAGTCACCAAACTGCTCTATTCCTCTTTTAAAACAAGACAACATTCTTTTTAACGGTTTATAGATACATTTAATGTTGTGGAATATCCATGAGATGAGTTTGTTTATAGCTGCTGTCCTGTAAGAGGAAACAAAAACTATCATTTCATCAGCAGGCACATTTTTTTTACCTTTCTTTGAAATTTAAGAAGAAAAAAAAAATGCAGCTTGTCATGTTACAAAGAAATTGCAAAGCATACAATCCTGAAGACTTTCCAGGTTTTTGTATTTCTTAAAAAAGCAATTTTTGAGATTAAGTTTGATATCATGTTGTGATAGACAATAAATCTTGTTTCAGGACTTCAAGCTGGATGGCCAAAAGTATCGGGATACCCAACCATAACAAATAGCTTTCCAACACCATGCGTCTTAATATGGAGTTGGTTTCCACCAATCTTGACTCTTCTGGAAAGGTTTTGCCCATCTCAGGATTTGGGTTTGGGAATTTATGAGCATAAGCATTAGTGACATTCGTTATGCAGTTGATGTTCCAAATAATCCCAAAGATGTTCAGTGGGTTTAAGGTCAGGTCTCATTGTCAGTTTATCACAACCAAGTCATTTAAGTTTATCCACACCACCATTGGCAAACCAGTTTGGAACTGGTTTGCATCCTGTATTTCGAGTGGAGGGAATTCATAATACAACAGGATACAAAGACATTATAGCCAATTGTACTGTATATAGACTGTATAGTGTATTCTGAGGACAAAATGAGATGACCCTCATTTTTTGTATATTCATTTGTCACAAAGTGTGGTCTGTCAAAAATCTGTATGATCTCTCGGAGCAATATCAGTTTAGGGTGTCAGCTTCATGGTGTCAGTGTGGCCTCTGTAATAAAAAGCCTCCTCCCTGATAAAACTTTCACATCCAGAAGCTATAAATTCACACAGCACCGTCAAATTTCTAGCTGGACGTTTATGTCCTACATGGCACTCTATCATGAATTTATTTTCTGAAAACTACTGTTCATAATAATGTCGCATTTGCAAATATACTGTACAATGTGAGGCTTTATATCGGCTGTAGCTGTCAATGTAATGTCTAGGTTAATCAAAATACAGGCTTATGTTTATTTCATTTTGCTTCCAATGTGTGATTTTACGGTGTACAATATATTGCCTACATTGTGTGTAGGTGTTTAAGTTTATAAGCATTTTCTATTCTGTGATTGCTTTCTCTCAGGCCTAATACAGATGACTCAAAAACGTTACTAAATGATCATGTAATTGTGCTTTTTCATGGTTTTTATCTTACCATTATTCTCGAAAGCCATATATGTAAAATTTGCAATCAGATACAAATATGACATCAATTCAATTGAAAAAAATGTTCATGAATGTGCAGAAAACCTTTATTTGCTTAAATATGACATCTCTGTATGTGTGTGTGTGTGTGTGTGTGTGTATGTACGGGTGGGTGGGAGCAGATTAGTCCAGCAGTATAGCAATCTCACTAATGCCTCTCCAGGCTTCCTTGAGCTTCTATTCCACATGGGACCACAGAGGTGAACATGCCTTCTTTCTCCTGTCTATTTGGTTAGTTTGTCTAAAGCCCAAAGGTTCCTTGGCATGTCCATTTGCATCAGTGTGATTGCCAAAGTAGAGAAATAATAGAACAAGAGGAGGATCCAACCTCTCCAGATGCCCGATGATGATGACATGGAGCAAATGAACATAAATGTCACTGTCAGGCCAGGAGTGAGGAAAAAGCAGGTCACGTGAGCAGGCTGCATGCCTATCCTATTAAACCTGGAAAAGGGAGAATCATGGGGTGTTACAATGCAGTGATTGGGTCTTGGGTACAGAGCTGTGGCTAAGCATATAACTTTGGTTAATTACATGGATGAGATTGGACAATGCCAACTTCTTGTCATACACATCCTTTGGAGTCAGGGTGCACTAGCATCAGCTTCATCCACGCATACTTGTTTATATAGGGACACAACAAGGAAAACACTTGTCTCAAACTAGTGATACTAGAAAATGTGGAATATCCACAAGACATCACTTATCACAGCTTTCAACAATAACTTTCCCAAATCATACTTATAAATTCTAATTAATTTTTTTATTCTATACATACATAATTATACACAGTATGTTATGCAGTGAAATGAAACATAAGAAAAAAAACCTTGTTATGGTTCTGGAAAACCAGAATGTATGTACTATCTAAAATGTATGATCTTAAATTTGCCACTGGAGACTCCTGTCACAAAGATTAAATAAACATCTTACAGAAAGCTTTACCACATTAATGATTAAACAGTTTTCTTTGTTAAATAATACCAGGTTGTTTAAATCTGCATATTAGGTTTAAATTATGCAGCATGCCCGTCTGTAAATGAGTTGTTACTATAGAAACGATAACACATTAATATAAACCTGTTATTTGCACTACTGTCAGAGCTGCTGTTTTAGAAAATTAATCAGCATCCTATCACCTTATGACCAGTTATTATCGATTATTCAACAGCACTGTGGTATAACCAGTATCAGTAGACAGTCTCGGGTGATTAAATTTATTTGAGTAAAAACCTCAACTTAAATTTGTGCATTTCACGAGAGTAGAATCATGATGCCGCCACCTGCACCCACACGCATACCCTGTTTTCTCTCTCTCAGGTTGTGATATTGCATCGAATTGGCATTTAGGTTTACACATGAACCCGTAGGCCTTGGGATGATGCTCATGTCTCTGTGTTAGTGCTTGCTCAGTCATTTCTTGTCCTCACACATCATACATCTCTATACAGTTCTGAGCAGCCTCGAAGTGCACGACCCATGTGATTATTGACTACGTGACCTCTGGATGACCCCGCCGGTGCACGAGTAAAGGGCAGGGTGTTAGCGCATGCCGCACTGTCTGTCACGCATGTCAATACGGTGATTAATGGGGCTGGTGGTTATTAAAGCAGAATTAGAGCAGAGAAAGGGAGGGGGGGGCAGCGATAAATGATGGCGCAAATGGCTCTGCAGTTGAGGGCTGGGGAGCCGGATGGCACAGCATCAGTGTCATCAGTCTTTATTATCCTCCAGGGATACGACTGAGGAGTGAGGGAGAGAGTGAAGTGAGAGAGAAAGGGAAAGAGAGAATAAAGTGGTGAAATGGTCAGAGCTCATTACAGAGCATCTCCATGAGTGACTTAAATCCATCTGATGGACAGTCACTACCTGCCTTTTTTCCTACCTGTCTCACTAATCAGGCCTATCTATCTACCTTCACATAGACTCTCTTTGTGTTTCTCCCATGCATGCTCTTCTCCTTTTTTCTTTCCTTAACCACCTATCTCTCACTTTCTCTTTGCATATGTAACTGGCTTCTCTCTCTCTGAGGCATCATTTTTTCCATTTCTGCCACATTCTCCTTCTCCCCTCCATTTTCTCCAGCACAGAGGGAGGGGAAGACCCCCTACCTCTATTAATCATGGTGAAGTCTCAAAGCCTGGCGGCATACACACACACACACACACACTTATATACACTCACACACACACACTCAGGCGACGAGGCAGCACTGGGTTCACTGCACAGTCACAGAGCGAAAGCAGGGTGACTGATTGGTGGATCCTTGCATAGCCCAGCCCCTCAGCCACATGTCGTCATGACTGCAGATGGGAGTGCATGATGCTGCCATTGGTATTCTGTCCCCATGCGCCACCAACCCGCTGATCCTTTTTTTTAATTAGTACTTTATTTATTGATACCCACGTTAACGTCTCTCCTAATTTTGGGATGCTTCTGTCTAAATTATGCTCAGCGTCATTCACTGCTGTGACTCCAGAGAACAGACAGAGCAGACAACGAGATCACCTTGCTGGCAGATAACAGATCTTAGAAATCAAGTTACCTCTTACCCACTTCATACAAGCCTAATATTACTAACATCAATGAGGATACTCAATTATAAGTCTAAATATATAAATATACCTTGGATTAGGGCAACACACTTAATCATATACTAATTGAACCATGGTTTGGCCTCTGCAATGACAGTGATGTATTCATTCATCATTGCCAATGTTTACCCAGAAAACACAATTATAGATGCAGGACCTTGATCCTTGAGTAACAGCACTGTTAAACCATGGGTTTACAGGAATTTTCTTTTTTTTTTTTTTTATGCGAGAAAGAGAGAGTGCTGCAAGTGAATAGACCAGTCAAAATTTAATTCCTCCGAGCAGCACTATCATAAATCACAGACATTTTGGCAGGGATTCATAATGATTGAATATTAAATGCTATAAAAATGCACTAATTGCAATTAGTAACCTCATTTATAATCTCAGTCAAAATGATGTCCCTTTTTTGTATTTTGTGTTGTATCTTTCAGCCTTACCTTCATTTTTTTGGGGGGCACTTGGTGAGCCTGAGATTAGCATTAAAAGATAAGCCACCCAGACCCAGCTCTATATCTTTCCATCTCTAACTTCTTTTGAAAAAAAAAAGGCATACACATCTGAGTTGGTTTTGCTCAGTAATTTCCTTCTTCATAACCTCACATTCTGCTTGCTCAATCCTTCTTGAAAAATCACTGCCCGTATCTGGAGGGAGTGACAGACAACATGACTGTATTGACTTTATTATGTTATCTCTGCATGTTGTAAACTGCTATTTACATCTGCTTGAGCACCAACCCACAATTTCAGACCTTTAAACAAGCAGCTTGTATGATAATTCACAGCGCACTTTATGCCTATATCTTTCAGCTCATGCCTCTTGACATACTGGTAATTCCCCTCATATAAAGATCTACTTTCTTCATTTTTAGCTCATATTTGGTGGCTACATAAGCCTGTAAATGATGCCTAAATTAGCATAGCCAGTTTGCACTAAAAGTAGATGCTAATCCAAATGAGCCCTGGTGTGAGAGTGGACGAAAGCAATGGGTTAACTAATTACTACATTAGTGGCTACTTGGCGCAGGTGATCTGTCATTGCTTAGATATTTCAGTCCCATCACCCTAAACACTATCTCTTACAAACACCTGCAGCTGTGCAGCCCTTGGAATCTCTTCTTCTCTCCTTCTCCTTGTCTTTCCTTTTCATCCTCCTTTCCTCTCATCTCTCCTCTTCTCCTCATTCTTTTCTTCCAGGATCAACAGAACAGGCTTCGCCCATCGCATCAATCTGAGCTCCATGCTTATATTTATGTATGGTGGAAAGGCGAGAGAAGCGACGGCACTCTGCGCTTTATTGACTAAGCATTAAGGGGACATTATCAGGCGATAGCAGAGTTATTTATGAGGATGGGGGAGAGGTGCGCTGCCTGAGTTATGTGAGAACCAGTGCATGGATGAAAGCTGCTCATGCAGTCAGAGCTGATAGCAGACCGGCAGTGCACTGATCCAAAAAGGAGCCTCAGATTTATGTCGAGTGAGTTTATACTGTTGTGTAGGTCAACCACAACCTGCTTATCTGGTCCTCACTGGTACGAGTGAGGCTGCAGTGCCTTGACAGTATGCAGAGCAGTTGCAAATGTTGCTGCATGAGCAAACGTGGCGAGTGTTAAAGCTGAAAAATGATGTATAATGTAGGTAAAGGCACAGACGGTGAGGCAGGTTTGTCTGGACCCCTGACTTTTATACTAAGCTAGCGGGCATTAATAAAGAAACACTTCAAAGAGTTGAACATGGATGGCCTGGTGACAAATTATACGTGTATAAATGTAGGCTATGTTGTGTGCATTCTGAATTGCATACATTTGAGCAGCAGTGGTCTGCTGAAGTGAGACTATGATTTCCTTCCTGAATCTTTGCTCCAATCAATCATTATGAATTCGAAGATCTTCTGATCTTCATTTCAGAGAACTCGCCAAACAACATGGGCATAGGTCAAAACTATTCATTCATCTGTTTAGGCTAATTATGCTTTGATGCACCGCCTGTAAGAATGCAGACATAGCTAGAAAATTCGACTTACCGTCGGCTGATTCATGTGCAACCAAATGCACTATGTGTTTAGAGCAGCGTAAACAGCCGAAGTGCTTCCTGACGAAAAATAAAAGCCTTTTCTAAGATAAATGTCTGATAGAAGTGGAGAGGAGCCTTATTTGTTGAAATCTGTTTATTTCACATTACTTATTACAATCACATCTGCTCATTCAGAAACTTTATTCCAGATTTATTCACATCTCCGGGTTTACTTCTCAGTTGCCAGTGAATCACATAAAAATGAGGAATGATCAAAAGCACTTTGCAAACGAAAATAAAATTTCTTCTCACTCACACACACACATGCTCTTGGTTTTAAAGGTTCAAGAACAGTCACTGTGCAGTGTCGTATGAGTGTACAGACAAACCAACAGATGGACAGACATGCCCTCGCTCACCTCAACCCAGTGGCACTTTCACTCTAAAACACACATATTCATGCATTTCACCTAGCCAAAGCTATTCCTTTTCCTCAGCAAACCAGGTCAACAAACAAAAAGCAATTATGTTGGGCAGCTGCCACCTGGGAGTGGGTAATTACAGTGTGGTGTGGACAGCTTCATTCTAAACAGGTACTAAAAGCATCATCAATCATATGCATGGTGATACCTCATGCTCACGTGACTGTGCGCCGCAGGGAGATGCTCAAATCTGATTGGCCAGCAATAGCTGTACTTGCAGAGGTCAGTCAGTCAGCTGAGCTGACCTGCCAATGACCTTGTATCACTTGACTTCTGCAGGCCTAGAGGTCAGGCCTTGATATCAGTTGGAGAGTGGGTCAGAGAGAGAGAGGGAGTGGAAAGACAAATGATACAGAATACAATTGCAGAGGAATGAATAAGAGATAATACTATGAGAGAGGCAGAAATGAAGGGAACCAAAGATGAAAAATAAAGCCTGGCTTGGTTGAACACCTGGGTCCATTTTTCACACATTACCTGTCCAGTGGAAATAAAGATGATTATTAGCCATTTCTTGTTAACCTCCCAAAAAAAGTTGTTAAAGACATTTCTTTGCAAAACTGTTTTTAAAGGTAAACTATATCCAAGTAAAAAATACATATTAAAGGCACAAAAGGTAAGGGTACCACCTCAAATTAGTACCCCTTTTACTGAGAAAGTGTACCTAGGTGCATATGCAAGCCAGAAGTGTATCAGTTAGACAAACAGTCACTATTTCATTGTCCCTGTCATGTATTAATGTTAGTCACAGCATGTCAAGTACAGCATGAGAGGTTTTCATCATATACTGAGATTACTATGTGATGTTGTCTATTATACAACAGTTAGTTCCAACTAAGCAATCTGTTTGGACGAGAGGCTTTACACATGTAGTAATAATTTATAGTAACAGCACTGGGACGTGTAACTATATGTATCATTACACACCACAGGTGTTCTAAGTTCTAATAACCATTAATTACAATAATTGTCAGTGCCTCTTGTGCCTACACCCTCATGCCTATGGCCACATACAGACATGCTGATATCCAGCACAACAGCATTCCATCTTGTGCAATATTGGTTAAATTTAGTACTTCTCCGTAGAAGTAGAATCCGTATGGCAAACCATGGGTTCTGTTTTGTGTGGTTATTTATTTATTTATTTATTGTAATTAAGTCATGATTGCAATTTGTTAAAGTTATTAGATTCATTATTGAGTTTTTACATTAGAAAATCCAATGTTAAAAACCTAAAAAACATCATGCACATGATTGGAAAAAAGGGTATTAAATTGTACTATTTCTCATCACTGAGTTAGTATATTCAAGCATTTATATTTAATTTATATTTTTACAATCTGGAATCCATCTATATTTCCAGTTGAAAGAAACACCTATACCATCTCGGAAAAAAGGAAAGATCGAGTATTTATGTTTCAGTAAAGTTGGGCCTAAAGTGTCAGAAGGAAATTCAGAAATTGAAAGCTTTATTGTGCATTTTATATTTAAGTAATGTTCATGAAATAAGAAATGGAGTTGTTCATATTAAGTTTGAGAACCCCTGCTTTGATACGTGAACGAATTAGAAGCTGAGGTTGACATGTGGAGTGATGTCATCACATTTAGCAATAACAGTGTGGATCAATCTAAAGAGAAACAATAAGTTTTAAAATATTCTCCATCAGTCCTTTTTGCATAGGCTTCGAGACATTAAAGACCTTATAGGACCTGCCAATTTTTTGCTACAAAAAAAAAAAAAAACATTTCAGAGACAATTTGTAAGCTGAGGTTTGAAATGATGATGGTGTGGGTGCAGCCATCTTCTCTGCAGTGGGAAAGATGGAAGATGTGCTCGCACTAATGGCTGTGCAGAGACATGGTTTGATTGGGGAAAGTTCATGAACTGGGCTTCCATTGAGAACAGAGGCAAGATAGACGAACAGAGCACAATGGCTTATCTGAAAAGACTGAGGAGAATCTTGACACACCACCTGCCTGTTCCTCTCCCCTCCCTACTTCTCCTTCTCTGTCGTTCCCTCTCCTCTCCACCTCCCTCATCTCCACCCTTCTCTCTTTTCCCCTCTCCATATGTCTGTGAACGCATTGCTATGGCAACGACACCCAGGGCAGCTTGGGTGGAGATTGGGGGATCACAGCAATGACTTTAGACAAACAACCTCAGACGCTCACTCTTTTAGTGAAAATCTAAAGGCGAAAAATAGTCAGAGCATGCTTGTTTGTGCTTGTTTACACTCCTTTATTAGCAGCGCTCATGCACGCCATGTCTAAGGGAAAAAAAAGCACAAACGCAGTCCATCATTGCCTTGAAAAAATATGCCACAAAAATGTGTTGAATCAGCCTGAAAAAGCAACCCAATAGGCACAATTTTCACGCTGTGCCATGAAACATTATTTTATGTGAGCTCTGTCATTCCTGACTAAATTAGCATTGTATAGCTTGCTTAATGCTGTATGTTTCAGAGAGACGCTGAAGAAGAAAAGGCAAAATGTGCTTGTGTGTGCTTATTCACAATCTTTTATTTACAGTATTTAGACATATCATATCAAAGAGAAAAAAAAACACAAAAAAAAACAAAGGCATAGTAAAGCATTCCCTGGAAAAAAATAGCAGAGAGCTGCAAAAATGTATTGCCAAAAAGAATCTAAATATACAGTCGTCTTCCACCGGAAAAATCAAAGAGTATTTTGAGTAGGTTTTATCACTCCATTTTTTTTGCTCAGTGTTGCTAATAAATTATAACCAAATTTACATATCAAAATTTTCTTTTTGTTGGTGTATATAACAAAGGCTCCATATTACACAATGATGTTAAACTTGAGCTGTACCAATTGAAATTTGATTTCTTTTAGCCCAAGGGATGGTGTAAGATTTAAAAGTAGGCATCTCAAATACAATAGAAGTCTCTTTAACTGTTGCTTTCATCATTTGATTTTATAGTGAACCATTTAAATACCATTTACATTTCCTGCAAGGAATTTATGCATTCATAATAGTATAGTGTAAATTTAAAACTAGTGTTGGTCAGTTTGTATTCCCCAATTTTATGTTTTAAAAAGAATGTGATTTTGTGTGAAGTTATAAACATTCCATGCAGTTGGAAAAATTGCTGCTTTAAAATGACCCATCATATTGTAGCACTGTTTTTTTTTTTGCCTCATTTTTGCTTGGGTGCAATGTTTTAAAGGACATTTTAAACCGCAAGAGTGGGCAGAAGCATTGCTGTGGAGGTCAACACCGCTACTGAAGTCTCACAGAAGGACAGAAGGCCATCTTCAATCTGGGCTGGGATGGAGAAGAATAAATGAGCTCGACACAGACAGTGCAGTGCACACTAACCTAATATCCCTAGTCCCTCAACAATTTGAATGGCAGAACTTCATATATTGTAACCTTGACACAGTTTATACCTCTATGACACAGTTTCCGCTCCCTAATAATCTCCTTCCCTCCTTGTCGCTTTCTCTCCTCACAAATGTCCACATTCCCAGAGCCCAGAAGTGCTGAGTGCTGCTGTTTCCTCTGCACACAGATTTTTTTTTTTTTTTTTTGCTGAGCATGTAAACTGTCCCTAAACATGTGTTCTCAAGAGTCATGTTAAGCAGAGGAGAAACAAGGACTCAGATGCTTTGTGTACATGTTCATCCCTTTGTGCATGTGGCATCTATTTCTTTGTGCAGCCACTGACAGCAAACAAGTCAGTCTTTATTTGAGGGTGCAGAGAACAGGACAAACCAACAGGGTGAAATCAAGGATGACAAAGAGTTCACTTAAAGAACACTATGCATCATAGCATGATTTTTTTTCTTTGGGGAAAATATGGAAATGTAATAGAAGGAGTTATATATAACGAGCTCAAGTTGTTACAACTTTCAGTTTTCATGAAAACTTCTTATTTAATGCTATCAATAAATTTTGTTCAAGAAGAAAACTGAGAATAATGATTGATTTTGGAATCTTCCATGCAATTACACCGAAAAGCTTAAAGGTAAATGTGTGCATTCATAAAAAAAATGTGAATATGAGTTATTTTAATAATTAGACCTTATGTATAATAATAAAAATCAAAAGCATGAATAAACATAAATGTATTTGTATGCAGTGTCTTGTCCTGGTACATTGTTTAACCTACGTTAATTTAAGTTTAGTTATTTGCATGAACTATAGTAGTAGCAGCTGTGTCCTTTGTTTATTGCTTTTTTTTTTGGACACTGTATATTTAATGCAAGCAACAGGTCAAACTCACAAATAGACCATGTGCTCTTTTTAGGTTTTAACAAGTTCAAAGTTCTGGAGATGTCCCTTAGAACTCCCTAAGTGTAATTTAGTAATTTGCTGCAGTCACCCTTCCTCCTTCTTGTATAAATATTTATTTCTCTCTCTCTCTCTCTCTCTCTCTCTCTGCATGAGGGGCTTCAAGACAAACCAGGATTTGAGATTTTCCTTGTGAATGAAGGAGTAAATGAACTGACATTTACAGAAGACTTCAAGCACAGTATGGTGATGAGACTCTTAGTCGCAGTAAAACATCTAAATAGTGCAAACCCTTTAAAGAATATATCCCAGAATATATCTGGGCCCACTACAGTCGATCCCATAAACATTAGTAGAATGCCTGATCCTTTAAAATCGATGGATAACTTATCACCAACTTGCAAAAGAGATGCACCTTCTGTGGGAACTGTACATACAATTATTCACGAATACCATTTGCATATTAAGGAACTTGGTTGGGAGCTATAGTCACATCCCCTTTACAATCCTGAACTCGCTCCAAGCCATTTCCAAATTGGACCATTTAAGGAGTTCCTACGAGGCCAGCGGATTAAATTTGAAACAGGCAGTCCAATCATGGCTCTGGTATACTAAGAAAACCTTCTAAGCGGAGCAGGGGATTATATAGTTAAATAAACTTAGATTTTACTCTCATAACTGTGTTCCTGGTTTGACTTGAATACCCCAATCATGTGTGTATATTTGTCATTTGTGCAGTAAATGAAATCTTTCTATATGCACAATAGTAAATAACTATAAATACTGAAAACTGATGAATTATTGTGCTTCTGATTTTAATGTCAATTTGACATTTGATTCCAAATAAAAATACTAAATGAATACATATTATTATGTGTAATTAAGCTGCTTAGTAACAAGAACTACTATAGCTTGTATTATTATTATTATTATTATTATTATTATTATGTACAAAATACACCTTTCTATTAGGCAACAAAGCTAACAATAAAAAAGTTCACAACTTCTACATTATTATAATAAGACGTTATTGGCTGCGTGTGTGTGTGTGAGTACAGTGCAACAGCGCGAAGCTGTCACGTGATCAACTCCAAAAACGCATACTTGCAAAGAACACCTTTATTCACACGGTTTTAAAAATCCTTAAAACACACGTACAGGGTCAATAATCACCTTAGACTATTACGCTTAATATATTTAAGTTATGCATATTATGACATGCAGTAAGTGCAATTCGAATTGAAGCGCCTATAGGCATGATTATCTATATCCTGGTCTATATCTTTTCTGCATAAAATATATCCACACATAGACTGGTTTTCTCACCTCACATACAAACGTAACATGCTAAAGATACTGTTTGTTAGTATTTATTATGAAATTTATAAACGTGCAATTTACCAGTAAAATACTCTTATTTGTTACTTGCTAGGACCCTGCGCGCATATAATAATTATTATTATTTAGGAAGTTTTAGGTATCAGGAAGTTTGTCTTGAGTGGAAACTATACATCAAGAACACAGAAATGTGCACAACGGAATAACACACGGGCTTCTGAGTAAGGGACTGACCGGGTCACTGCTGTCCTGAAGCCAAACAGGGGTCAAGAGGTGAAAGGTTGACTAGAGAGTAAGTGCATACATTAGCAGCAAAGGCGGTAGTCACGCTTTATTTTAAAAAACATGACAAAAATATAGCGTCAAAAACAAAAGCGTCGCTGAAGAAAATACTGAAGAAATTTGTATTTCTTTAAAAAAGTCCAAATTATGGAAAAGAACGATAAAGTAAGAATTTTGAGACTTTTTTGCCTGTGCACTAAAATTTGGATTGCGTGCTTTTTAAAAAAATATATATCTGGAATGAATAATCTACAAAATATTTTAAAAAGATTTGTTTATTTTGTTACTTCTTTATTATTTATTGATACTGTTACAAACTTTTTGTTAAGCTGCAACCATTATATGTTATATGTTTATATGTTACATATACATATAGCCTATACAAAACTGAGCACCGTTAAGAGGAAGATTTACAGACTCATTTAACGAGCAGACAATACAAAAAGCTTTTAATGCCAGACGCATCACAAAACATAAATGGTCGCTTCCTTTGTTAAAGTATTTATGATCAGTCTTGTACTAACTCCTCGTGTTTTATTAAAAAGGCAAACATCCTGCCCGATCAATGTCAAATCAATTAAAAGCCAATAAACAAAGTAGTCAATAAATCTATCAGCAATATTGTAATATCTTAAAGCCATGTGTAGCTTACTTAGGAAAACAAAGTAAACAATGTAAATTAAGGGAAAAAACTCGAATAACTGTAATGTTTGCAGTATGGACATATCGGCTGTGATGTTTTTGCAGGGACTAATGTGTAAGGCTTGAAGTATTCTAAAGTAACTTTTCTCTCTTTTCTAAAGTGCACAGCCGTGCCCCATGTCATCGATATGAAAAGTTAGGATAGGGAATTTGAGTTCACCTTATGGCCTTTTTTTTTTAACCCGTTCTCTGAATAAATGGCTGGAAATACGCGACTTTAAGTGGAGGCACTTGGTACGTTGACAGCGTTTAGCCATTATTTAGAAAGACGAGGAGCACTGACTTGCAGCGCGCTTTATTTTGCAGATAAAGGCACTGGCAGCGTGAACATGACACGTACAACGTGTAGGCCTACAGGCGAAGACAGTAGAGGAAATAACCCGGTGTGGACTGTCGTCTGACTTTGTTAACTAATCTTGCATTATGAATATCCACCGCCATAACATTTTTGTTAACTGACATGGTTATCCTGGAGTTATGCTAAAGAACCTTTAGTGATATTTCCTATAATTCTACGGCCACTTATTTTCAGCTTAATAATATTTTTTAAGCGATTTAAATATAAATAGTTACTTCCTAACCTGACGTCGAAGATAAACCCAAGAACAATACACGCTTGAAAAAACTAAACGGCACATTTCCTTGTCACCCTCTAATACTAAGAAATATTGTACCTATATACTCAGGGTAAACAATGACCATATAGAGAGGACTTTACGCATTACGGAATTATAATTTTAAGAACAAAGGACAAAGAAAATGTTATATGTTTATATGCTTATATATGTTCAAAATGATTTATATGTTCATATGTATTATTATTAATAGATAGATGTGTATCATTATTGTTTTATTATTATTATTATTATTATTATTATTATTATTATTATTATTATTATTATTATTATTATTATTAATGAAGTGCATTTGTGAGGCACGTTTTCA
>JAOVVA010000019.1:18841012-18866182 GCA_028565275.1 Leiocassis micropogon
TTATTATTATTATTATTATTATTATTATTATTATTATTATTATTATTAATGAAGTGCATTTGTGAGGCACGTTTTCAACAGGTTAGGGAGGACACCAGACATGCTCGCTGAGTTGCAAAATATCTACAGTTCCTATATTTTCAGTATTATAATCATGAAAATATTCTTCTCCCAGATTACTTTTTTCTGACTTACAGATCCTTAATCTTTTTTATAACGTCGGCGCGTAATGCGCGCAGGAGGGGGAAACGCTTATATTGCTAACAGCAATGAATTGAGCACTAACTCTTCTCTGGAAGCGCGCACATGCCCGTTGTGTTGGAATGTAATTTCATACACGTTCCCTGTCCCGGATATGTCCCGGATATGTCCATGAACCGCTGCGGTTTCCTCGCTTTCATGCGGCTGTTTTGCAGCCAGACTTTGACCTACGCCTCACGAAGCTGCAGCGCTCTCGCGATCTCCAGCTGCCGAGCGAGCGTCAGGTACCTGCTGGAATGGAACTCCTTCTCCATCTCGGTGAGCTGCTTTGATCTAAAGCTGCTCCGGGACATTGTGTGGGGATTGTCCACGCTTTCATTCTGTCCACCGTCCTCTTTCACATAAGGAAACTCTTTACGCCGGGTAGACAGGCTTTCTCTGCAGCAGAAAATGAGAGAAATTACCTTTTTTTGTTGTCATGAAATTTGAACGTTCATAAACATGAAAATCGCCACAGAAAATTCTGATGTAAAAAATAATATAGTTCAATTTGCATTTTGAATCGACTGTGTGGATCGAGTACGAGTTTTCTCTGCAGGTGTGACGCCAGTATATTTAATAAAATTATCACAAAAAGAATCCCCCTAATTTATAGTACATTTCAGTATTTTCCTTGGGATTCAACTTCTGTACGAAATAATCTGGCTAGCTCGAACAGATGGCATGAAAAATAAAACAGGTCTCTAATTGAAGATCAGGTCATTTCCTGATCCTTCCTTATGGTGGGTGGATCAACGTTATTCACCATATAAATATATCTATAGTTTTCTGTACTTTTATATGCCACATTCATTATTTAAAAAGCATGCTTTTTAAACATTCCTGCCTTTGTAATAGAATGAACAAAGAGCAGGTAGCTTGAATTCTCCATGACTTGTTCATATAATAATTTTACCTATAAGGAGTAATTTTTCTTCACCAAAATTAAAGATCCAATTTGATGATCCATTTAATGATGTTTTCTTCCTCAGAATAAAATGTGATTATATTTAAGTAAAACTTATCTAATTTTACTCTGATGGAAAAAGCTAATTCTATTTTTTAAGCAACCTACAGCTTAGAAAATTACATCACATCTTTTACAACATCAACATCTGTAGCCTACATATTAAGGACAACTTTTATTAGGTACCATTTCTCAGGTCCTCATGAAATACTGAACTAGCCACATTATTCTTTTGCCAAACTGTTTAAGTTAAAAGTTTGACATTTTACTTAAAATGAGAGCAGTTCTAAAAACATGCAATATTGCATTTAAGACTATTAGCATAATTTAAAAATTTGTTTCAGCACACATCTATTCATGATTATTCAAATTCTTAATTTAAATGCTCTAGGCATTATCATGTTATGGGAGTTTGTAATTCTGTATGAGCTGAAGACTAAACAGGAAGACTGTTCTTCCACCTTTGGTCTAGACAGTGGTAGCCAAGGGCAGGCTGCAAGTTGCTATCCACCTACATGTGTCTGAAGGAACTTCTAGCAACATTATGTAAAAAAACAAACAAACAAACAAACAAAAAAACGTTATTGGTATTATTGGTGGAGGTCTATATTAAGATGAAACAATGATACTAATTTTCTCCTTTGACCTATTCAAAGGAGAAAGGTCAGACTCATGCATTCATGAACAGTTTGTTGGGTGCAACACATTATGTTGGGTGCAGATACCTCAGAGAAACTTTCCCTAAACAGTGATTTCAGGGATTTTAATCTTTATTGTCAGGAGATACAAAATAATGGAAAACAATGAAACAGCATGTTATTTTTTTTCACCATTATTTTGATGGTTGTTAAACTATAAGCAGTAATGCTGAAAGAAAAATGCTCATTATGTACCTTGGAGTGATTTTTTAAGTTCTCAGGATCAAATGAAAGTATTTTCATATATAATTGTAATAACCCCTTGACTGAATGCAGCATAAAAAGTAAGTGACATCAACTCAGGTGAAGTTAATATGAAGGGGAAGCTCAACACAACATAAAAAAAAAAAACAATAGAGTAGCTTTCAAAAAACTCTTTTCAAATTTAAGTTTTTAACGCATCTGGACTGATAAGCAATATCCAGTTGAAACCTTATGAAATGTAATGCAATTTATTTTTGCTTGCAAATATTCACCAGATGTGATCAGCTAGACAGTTATCTTTATATATTGTAAACAATATATATTCTATTATGAAGTGTAACGTATAACTAAGCTTTAGCATTTTCTGAATCATAGAGCCTCAGTTCAGCTTCAGTTCAGTTCTCTCCTTAAACTAACAAGTGGCCAGCTAAAAATTGGAGTTAACAGAGGGCATCTTCTACATAGTTATAGTTTTGCATACTGTTGATGTATATGTCTCACCAACTGAATGGATTGAAGCCCCCTGACCCCTGAATGACAACAAAATATGTAAGCATGCACAAACTAGACAGTAATTCTTTGAAACAAATAGTTTAAACATAGCAACGTAAACAGTTTGAGATGTCCAACTTTATGCAAAAGCTACCACTAGTTGGTTTTTCTTTCCAAAAAGGATCAAGTTGTAATATTAGAGTAATAGAAAGAATTGGTAGCCATCCAAAGATAGGTTGAGGAACCAGTCTTAGCAGGGAGCTAGTGATTAAATAACTTATAATCATAATTCTGTTAACACTAGTAATCACTGTAATCACTAGTTACAATCCAGGTTACCAATATACTGCTGAGCACTCATTCCAATCTGGTTTGCTTGTTGATTTAAAGTTTCAGTTCAGCAATAGATATTTTAGGTGTGTGCCACCATTTAAGACCCATTTAAAATGGCAAGACATTATGTCTGACACTGCAGGTGAAGGACAGTGGCCCTTGTGTTTGTTTTTAGTAATCTAGACAAGAAACTGCAAGCAATTCACAATAAATGAACAAGATATCGCCTAACTAGCTACTGATGGTAAAATAAAATGTGGTTTTACCTCAAACACCTTCAGGCAACCTTTACAGCTTCGAAGAAATACGTATACACACAATTTCTTTCACATTCTCTCTCTGACACAAAAACATAAACTTGGCCCTTTCTAAGGACTGTAGTGAAATATGGATTGTCTTTGACAGCTCTTGCCACTGTTTAAGGGTCTTTGTCATTTTAGCAAAAACAATGAAAAAATCAAACTGTAGAAATAAATAATGGATGAGCAAAAAAGAATTTAAGGTCACCTTTGACTGTCAGGAACAAAGAAACATTAACTTTTTAATAGTTCTTCTAAAAATGTATTGTATGGTTTGAAATAACAGTAAGGTATTTGATGTCGAAAAAGGTTCTGCTTAGTAACAATGATACAAAAAAAATCACACATTACACAGAAGCCCTTAAAGGTTCAATTTCAAACCCTGCAACAATTTTTTTTACCTTTACACAAATCAATAACATTTCAATATCAAAAATTTGCTTCTGAAAGAAAAAGGCATAGGCAAGGAAGGTTTGATTTGGAGATGTGGGATGGCGATGCCGACTAACCCCAAGTGACCGGAGAAGAGAAAGCAGTAAAGATCGATCCAGATTGCCTTAGTCATCTGGACATCCAACCCACTGTAATTCAGGTGCTGTCAGACGTAATTGAAGGATGGTGTTGTGGGAATATATACAAAATGCTGAAGGATCTTGTTACACAGAGTTGAAAAGGGCTTTTGCTGATCTACACAAATAATCTGTACACACTCACATAGACACAGACACACGGACAGACAGACTGACAGACAGACGGACACACACACACACACACTGCTCATATTAACTAAAACGCCTGGTTGTTCATGAACTACAATCATGTGTCAAAAAGAAAAAAAAAATCCAGTTACAGGTCAAGAGCTTCCGGGAATATTAACATAATGATCATAATGGGAGAACTTTGGGAGATTTTAACTGTGACATGTTTGCTGGTGCTGGATGGATTTGTTATTCCAGTATTCCAGAAAATGCTGATCTCCTGGCATTTTGACACACAGTTTTCACATAGACACAGACTCTAGAGTTCACACAGAATGGTGGAAAAGACAAAAAACATCAGGTGGGTGGTAATTCTGTAGTAATTCCAAGAGTGAAAATACTATGATGATGAAAGACAAGAAGCCTATGGTCATTTGAATAACCACTCTTTACAACTATGGTGAGGAGAAAAGCATCTTAGAACACATACTATCCTGTCCCTTGAGCCAGATGCGCTACAACTGCACAACAAGATCACATATAGTACTACTCCTGTTATAAAATTATACAATGTAGATCAGATATAGTTTACTCTCTTTTGTATGATTTAGAACATGGTGTTTCAACACAATAGCAGGTGGGAACTGCTTCCCACCACATGATGTGCTAATGAGTCACTGAGTGAGTCCAATATGTCTTAAAAATAAACAAATAAACACTGAGCTTTTTTTTGGTCTAGCATGCAGGCAGTTTGTAAACAATATTGTTAATTATTACACTACTTTAATATTCACTTGGCTTGATTAAATGAAGAGTATGCCATATTATGAGCTGAAAAAAAATCCAAATCAACTCCAAATGAAATGGCCATAGGTCATTGGTCATGATTTTTCTGTAAGCTGTAATGCATTAGACACTTAAATATTTCACCCAGTAAGTAAGTGCTGACAGAGATGCAATCATAGAACTAGATGTAAACCACATTCTCTCTCTCTCTCTCTCTCTTTCTCTCTCTCTCTCTACTTCTGAGGAATGGAGTACTCCACATTCTTGCTAAAACATACCTGGAATTCTCAACACTTGTGCAGTTTTAGTTAAGGTAGATCAAAATGACAAACACCAGGTGCTCCTGAACATCAAGCTAATCACAGGCTTTTGGCCTTTCCTTCCATCCCAGTTTCCCTACCCATTTCTCCTGACCGCAATCTCAGGAAAACACAGCTGTGCAAGACCTTTAGTCTGACAGATATGTCTTTGAGTTAATTAACATCAAGTGTGTTGCCTATAAAAGCATTCTTCCTCTTAGGATATGGACACCACATGCATTGTATACTACCAATAAATGTAAAATACATTTGACAGATTGTGTTACCGGATATGACATTTAAGAGAGAGAAAAGTAGCTAAACCCAAGCATACACACAGACTAAGGCAAGAAAATGTGCCTATGTTTATTAGTTCTCTACTGTACAGGCTAGGGTTGCAGTTTGTGGAGATGTCTGAGAAAGGAGTATTTTAATTTGGAAACTGATCATTAACAGTGGTTTGCATTAAGCACTGAGATTAGGAAAGTTCCCTTGGACTTTGTTTGGTCTATAATAGACAAGGAGCTAGGGGGAGCTGAACTCCCTTAAATAGGCTCTTAGCTATTTACAGGGACCTACTAAGAAATGTAGTCGAGGGAAAGCAGACCCACTAGAGGGTATGAGTGCGTTATAGATCATTATGTCTGTTTTCCTTAAACTTTCTCATAAACGTTTTCATCACTAGGTTTTGTTGATGGGAAGCCTAATCTGAAAAGTAATGACTCAAACATTGCCAAGTGTGTAGATCTTGAATTTGGCCTTAGGAAGATCAGCACTCACCACGTCCTCTTGTAAAAAATTACTGGACTTGTATGTCTTATTGTTGGCATGGTAAATCATTAAGTGCAGGGAAAAAACGTTTATGTATATATTATTAATACATACCCATATTTATTCACGTTTTTCAACATGATAGATTAAAACTTGAAACAAACAAGCACCTGAAAAGTTTTTAAGGAACGTGAGTTATGAATTTAAGATAACCGTGGTACACACCTTGAATAAAGGGCCTCAAGGTTTATAATCTGATATTTATTTATTTATTTATTTAACTTTATTTGTGAATTTATAAATTAATTTTATAATTTCATGATCTATGTTTAGATGTACTGTAAGTGAATTAGGTGTCTGCTGTGTTATGGTGCAATTCTTTTTGGCACATCCAGCATTTCTCTAAAGTTCACAAAAACTTTACAACTTACCGGTGCCCGCTTGGTTCGTTCATCGAGATCATCGGTTTTTCCATCTCCGTGAAAGTTGGTAAAACCAGCATGCCTGGTGCTACTGGTATCCAGAAACGCGAACTGACGTCTTGGGTCATCGCACGAGTTGATGTTAAACACGTGCGCGTTGATTGGGGCCGAGCTCGCAAAACTTTCTTGTGAAAGTAAGCCAGAAGACGTGTGCCCCGGAAACGGACCGTTCACTCTATCGGGTGGATTAAAGAAAGAACAGTCTTGAGCTGGAGGGCTTAGGTCCGGATCCCTAGAGCTTTCCTCTCACGCGCCGTGTCCATTTCTGAACGGTGGAACGCCGCCTGAAAATGTTCTTGTAGTTTTATTTGGAGTTTGCTTGGATACAAATCCATGCGCGCTGGCTTGTTTGTAAAGTTGCTGAACTCCTAAAAAGTCATGACAGCATTCCCCTTGCACATGAGTCCTTCAACCCCGAGCCTAAATCCGATAGTAACCCAATCTACTTTGGCAACGCGTGCACCGAGCCCACACACACGCACACACACGCGCATCTTGTAGAACCATTGGATCCGTGATTGATGGGGATGACGTGCCTCCTAACTCGTGGCCAATAGCTGGACATCTAATTCGTCTGATTTTTTTGCTAGCCAAAGCAAGTCAATTTTGACCCATTGGGAAGGTCACTTTAAAATTAGCGTTCGAATAAGAAGCTGATTAAGTTAACACAAAACAAGTAACCATGTTAAGTCGTTTCGTAGATTGGTTGATTTGTTGGTATTTGTTTAAAAAAAGAAAGAAAGAAAGAAAGAAAGAAAGCTGGTAATGCTATTGAATCGTTATAACAGTTTTTCCACGCCTCAAAACTCAAGGCATAACCCTTGTTACATGACATTAAACAGCAAGAGGATGGATATTTATCTTACTCTGTTCAGTACATTTTCCCAATGAAACTGTTAAACAATTCATGTGTCTAGTCTTGAGTTAAAACTGACCTAAAAGTATGGAAAGCTACTAAAATCCCAGGCCAGAAAGCATCAACTTTTATATACCCTTACTCCTCATGCACCAGCACGCGTTGTTTACACTAAGGGATATAATGTATCCTGGAGAAGCCCAAAGAATTTTGCTTATTTGCAGTAAAGAAGCACAGATTAATTGAAATATTTTAATATGTTGCTTATATGCTATGTAGAGTTTTTGTTTCTGTAAAAAAGAAAAAACTAAGACACAAGTGCGAAAGTAAGTAAAAGTTAAACAAAGCTTCCAATAAAACTTGGTGTGTGTATCACATACAGTACAGTATGTCAGTTTAAGGTCCTCACAAAGACAGTGAGACATCTGTGTGAATATCCATATTTTTAAAAGCACCGTAGAATGTATATGTGTACTCTCTTTTGTCCTTCAGTACTTAGAAAGCCTTGTAATCCAAATAAAAACAGATGCTTGCTTTGAGATGTCAAATAAATTCATGTCAAGGATTAAAGTCTTTAGCATGGGTCGAACCCATGAAAGAAAATATCACTAATCGCAGTTTTAGTGCTTATTTATGTGGATAGTTCTCATTTTTTTATAGCCCATATGGATTCAATTTCCCCTCATGATAATAATTTATAATTGACTAGCCAGGCTACCTACACTATAGAGCCATAAAAATTCACAAAAACCTGACCATAAATGATCCTCAAACTCTATAAAACACCATTTTGGAAGTATATATTGTAGGTTTTTATCTACATTTTCAATGTAAAATCACAGATGACCTTCAGTTTAACTCGTTGATTTCGAAGGTCACAGTTGCTCGTTGCTTTTGTAACTTTCTGTCTTTTAAATTAGCTAAACATGGTACCCACTTGATTACGGTGTGTTCTGCTGTGAGCTATAAGCAGCTGCTGCTTGGAGGTCATGCACCGGTCAAATGATAATCAGCAACTGTCTCCTGTATCAAAAGGAAGAACTGCTTATTCTATTAAATAAAAAACAACTTCCGAATGTATGTCAAACTGCAATACAAAAATCTGCTATACATACTGTTTCTATAATAAGACAATATCGATGGAATGTAATTCTATGCTAGACAACAAATACAAGTCCAAGGCTTTTCCCCTAATTTTTTTAATCGTTGATAATACTAGTATATTGTATAAATGTAACTCCATTAGTTATCTGTTTACAATTACATTATCCCATAATTTATGCATATTTTTGTATTTTGCAAATGTTTAGATAATGAAATTATTCTGTTTGCAATTCTCATTACTCATTATCTCATTATGGCAAACTTCACAAATATCACAACATACCAACACTTCCAACAATCCTTTTCTTTCCCTTGCATTTATTAAAAAAAAAAACTTGATCAGTACAGACACAAATCAGAGAACTGCAAAGATGATTTTCTCTCCGGCGGAAATTTGTCCATATATTAACACTAAAAAGGGAAGCCATAATCCTATTTTAATAAACTCTTCTTTGACTCACTCTACAATAGGCCGCTAGTCTCTACAAGAGCTGGCTATCAGCTTAATAATGTATGCAGCCCTACAGCAAATTAAAAAAATAGGGAGGGGGGGGGGGTGTTGTTTAAAAGCGCACACACATACATGGACACATGTAATATATATTTGCAAATACACATATATTCAACAATATATTAAAAAAAAAATTGTTTAGTGTTGCCATTTATTTTGCCTTTTCTATACCTGGTTCATTTACTATCTGCTGTGTTTTGTTAATTGTCAGTAGCAGTAATAATAAACAATTTAACAAAAAAAAAAAATATGATACTAAAATGTATTTTCATTTATAGATTGGCATTATTTGTAATCCATACAGTCCATCCTGTGTATGAATTGCTGTAGTAAGCAAAAGAGGAAACATCTACTTATAGTGAAAAAAAAGAAAAAACCTTACTATTGCCAGGCAGTGATTAAAAAACTATTGAAAATAATCATCAGTGTATTTCAGTGCTCGTACAAGCCCAGAGATATGGTCGCAGCTGGAGGAGTTAATGGAATTCTACAGGCAGCTGAATGACTGAGTGCAATATATCCCTTCCCTCCGTACATTTGCATGGTATACTTATCCATCTTTATGTCAGCTCTGGGGTTACCCAAGGTTCATGCGCTAGCTTGTTTCTCTCCTCTCCGCTCAATAAATAAATCTCTGCAGCTCTCTGTTTACGAGCTGAATATAAATTTGTTTGCAGTCGATTGCAGACCTGTGTGAAGGCATTAGAAATTGTATTTCTGTAATGGCTTTCAGCAGACTGTGTATGTTTGTGTGTGTGTGTGTGTGTGTGTGTTGGGGGGGAGGGGGGGCAGAGGTGGTTGGCTTGAGGATGGGGGAAAAAGGGAGAAAAAAACAGGTGTGCATATGCTTGTCTGTTTTTCTTTTCAGGCTGAAAAATGAGTAATTCCATTGTTGCTCATTTATATGATCCTATTATTATATTATAATATTGGAAAGAAATAGAATTTATAGTGGTAGAATCAGGAAATGCCTCATCATGGGAGAGTCATGAAATCCATACTTTGGGAATTCATAGTGACTTGCTAATATGTTGCTGATAACATCCCTCCACAATAATCTGAATCCTCACATCCAGATCATTTCACTACCTTGTTTTGACACCTGACCACCAAGGACCGACTCAAACAATGTAGCCCTGTATTGACCTCGTTGATCTAATTATTTCTCCTCTCAAGGCAGCAGAGAAGGCCAACAGAGAGGCGCTGCTGACAGATGACTGTCAGCACAGGCAAAAAGGTCACCGCTGTTAATGTAGTGTGGGCTTGTCGCTGATGATTGGTTAATGCTGGGCAGTTCTAGACGCCTGCCCTCCTTTTACTTCATCTTAGGCGTGGCAACAGAGACTGTGGCTTAGGGAATATCACTGTACCATGCAGGGAGGGAAGAGGAAAGACACAGAGGGAAGCCTTTGAAGCATACTTACTGATAGCATCAATAGCGCTAAGTAATGGGAGTCATCAGAAAGCCAAAGCTTTGTTTCTTTGATTTTGCCGGGTGTAAATTAAGACTGATGTCTTTGATGACACAAAGAAAATGGTTGTGGGTTTAGTGGTCACATCCAGGAAGTCAATCAAGATGTATGGTGATAAATGTGTATAGTCAGTGTATTATCTATATTTCTATTGGTCTGTCTTTTCTCATATAAAGATTCAGCATGATGAATATAAAGATGTTTCCATTGTGCCTCTTTTCAGAAAAATGCTACCTTTCCTTGTCTTACCTGTTATCTTTCGTGCCTTTAATATGTATTTGTAACATAAGAATTTATGAATATAAAAGTACACTCTATGTATAAAAGTGTACTCTATTGACAAGATACATATTGTCTGCGTAGGTGTACGCTTGTGGGTACCACTCCATCAATAAATAATTCACAACATGGAGTACTGCTTAACACCTTTTTTTTTATATAAGAGTGTATGCCTTATATATTATGACTCTTCTATGGATATGAATGCTTGGATTTCTTACTTCCTGCTTGAGCTCAGCAGGTCATAACCCAAACACAGTGACAATAGGCCATCCATCATAGCAGCACACTCTGCACTGTGCTTCCGGAGTTCCTTACCATGGGACATTAACGTGTGCTGGAAAGCAAAGCTCTTGTCCTCATACTGCCATGCACTTATGTTTATTTGAAAGCAAACTGTGAGGCATTTTTTCATCCATGTGAGCAGTTTTTTAATTGTCACAGTGATGATTCAGCTTTCAATGCACAACATAGTTCATTTTAAATATTTTTTGTAGTTTTTTTCATTATATAAAGAATGATTGGTGCAATTAGAGTAATAAAGGAAATGTTATTGTAGCCCTCACTGTAGAAATCATGGGCCATATTAGGGACAACTGAACAACAGGCATCATTACAACTTGTAGTTCATCACTGGCAATCACCTTTAACTGAAGCACTTTTAAAAACTCATTGATCTTTATAATGCGGCTCTTTAATACGACAGTAACAGTTGTACATGATGCAGGGAGTCAAATTGTTCAAATTGATGAGTGCTATCAGGTGAGTTATAACCCATCTACCTGAGTGATGCGTGTGCTGTGTTCCACACCAGCAAGCAGACAAATAAATAAAAGCCATAAAGGTGACACTGGGAATTGATACTTAACAGTCCCTCTGAGCAACATGAACTGAAAGCTGTTTTAAGAGTGGTAGAGTGTGAGTGAGAGAGGAGAAGAAGACAGGAAAAAGATGAAATAGGGAAGATGGGAGGGTTAATAGAAACACGGTGAATAATCACTATGTTTATTATTGTTGTTCAAAAGGTCAAACACCATTCTGATGATGTCACATTGCTGTTGATTATACAATGCAGACACACTGTACAGTTGTTCCATGTACATTTGTTAGGTCACATAAAAAGAGACCTACTTGATGAACCTTAATAGCAAATTAAACAGGAATAGCTTAGGCACGTGAGCTGATCACCAATTCTTCTAATTGGTATTTGCAATGATATTCCATTATAATCCATTCCATTTTATACATTTTATACAGTTTTCAAAGTGTATTCAGCCATGAGATATCTGAGGACAAAATGTGAATTTTAATGCCTGGTGGACCATCTGTTATGCTAATTGACTGTAGAATTAATTGATTAGATCTAATTTCCAGATCCTTAACTAGATTGTGGCATTACTAACTAAATCTGGAAGGTGATGTATTGATGGTGTCTTATTGGTCCTATGGTGCATGGTACGATGTTGTTACTCCAATTATTTAAAAAAATAAAAAATCTCTTGAGACCTTATCAAGTGAGTGCTCTGTAATTTCATTCTTGGTCCAGTAAGTCTCATAAGTTCCTGGATTCATGCAGAACGAAATCTCTGCTTTCTGCAGGCTAATACGTACAAACTAGTGATATAGTCTTACAAACTCTGTAGTCATGAGTATTAGCTCAGTATGTGACATTTATTTGTTCTAAAATCACATAGTAATAAAATTGTCTAGGAGTTCACATCGTTTGCTGAGGAAAATGTGAAAACCTAATCACAAGAAAGGAAACAGTATAAGATATAGCTAGAAAGGAAACATTAACCTATTAGTTTTCTAAAATGAATAGGTGTAAAAGTAATTCTTTTACATCAATAAATAAACAGCAGATAGGAAATGATTATTCCTTTTGCAAAATTGCGACTGATGTGCGACTGTAGCTGTTTATTGGAGCTTCAGCTTTATTCTCTCTCTCTCTCTCTCACCCCCCCCTTTGTGTGTGTGGAATTGTGCAGTTGAAATACACACCCGCACACATCACACAGACACACAGACATTTCCACATGGTTGTGTATCTAGTTTGCAGAACCCCTTTTTTTCTAATATGCAGATATTGTGTTAGTACATTACCCGTGCATGCTAAGTGAAAAATCTTTTTGCCACTGCTTTTAGAATAGCATGAGTTATTATGTGCAATGAATTCATAGATCATAGTAATCAAAAAACAATATTTTAAGAGAACATTGTACATTGATTGCTCTCAGGGCCATTAATATATTTTAAAGAATTGTGCAGGCTTCTGGGGTGCTATAATTTGGTTTTCCCACATGTATTGCAGTGTGGAAAAAAAAAAGGTACATAACATAATTCAGGCCTGCTGGAGCCGAGTGTACTGTAAAGATCTAGTGGAGTTTTTGCTTTGTAGATCTGAATGTCTAAATATAGGACTGTTTTATTGGGGAAGCTGTCATCATGGTCTTATCTTTAATCTTTGGCCAGAGATCATGTAATGCTTCTTAATGTGCTTATAAATCAAAAGTGGTCAATGGACACAAGAATGTAAAGGATTTAATGTGGCTTCCATCTGTTTCAGCATTTTCCTTCAAACATCTAGTTAAGCATTGTCCCTGGATACTTTAAGATACATTATCTTTTTCTCTTCAGCTGATTCTGATATCCTGGATTGAATGATTGACTTCAGGAAAGCAGTAGCCCTATTATACAGCTCTTTTATCTGGAATACCTAATTGATGCAGTGATATATCTAGTTTTATTTAACAGGCAGGATACTGTGATTAAACAGAATGTCAGCTAAAATCTGAGGCCTTCTGTTGGTCAGCTGCTTGCTGTGAACATAGAAATGGTGCATAGAGATGTACATAAATAAATACGCTTCTAATTTCCACTGTACCCCACTGTCTCTGGTTCCAAACTCTATACAACTTACAAATGCAGTTAAACCCAACTTTGGACTAATAAAATCAGTGGAAAAGATCAGGATATGCACATATATACTTATGATTGCAATAAAACCAAGCATTCCATAAAGTGTTCACTCTTTTTTGTCACGTGAAGAGGCCACCGGGAGGCCAGCTCCTGCTTTGCATAAAGAATACTGCTGCGTGGTGATGGATGGTAGGGATACAGTACAACAGGGACATGAACACTCTACCCTCTATTCTCCAGCAGGCAGCAGACCAAAGACTAAATTAATGCTCATTTTAATGCAATCATTAAATAAACCTAAACAGTGCAGTATAGGATTTATTTAGTTCTTATTATTTACCCAGTATTTTAAGTAAATTAACTGCGAATTACCCATAAAAGTGAGAATCCTCATCATCTAAGTAAAAAAAAATCTTTATATATATATATATATATATATATATATATTATACTGTATGTTGACTAGGCTGATTCAAATAACTCAGGTCAATTAGGCTTGAATCAGAAAATGATTTATGGCCAAGTGTAAAAGTGAACTAAAGGTGATATTTCGAATGAGTAGATGTTTTTGCTATTCCTTGATTAGTTTTATAAAAATGACTCAAGATGACACCTTAATTAAACATAATTAATCAAAATGAGCTATGGCTCAAGCAAGCCCTTGTGCAGCACCCACTAACGTGTCCTTCTCAGTGACAATGTAGAAATGTATATGAGTTTCTTGTAGAAAAGTAAAATTTTTTATTTGATATATTTCTTTAATCTGGTACTCTGCTCCTTCACTTATTGAAGAAGAGTTGGATTGGAATTGGGATTGGGAGAGGAGAGGAGGGGGGGTGTAAGCTGGCAGCGCTGATGCCCAGCGGGTTCGCCACTTGGGCGGCTGCAGCAGCAGAGTGGGAATGAGAAGCCTTGTCTGGATGATTAATGTTAGGAGAATGAGAGGTGGGGGCGGGGGAGGGCACGCTTATGTAGATTGTTTTACAGAATACAAAACACACTGCTGCTGGATGCTGAAAAACTTAAAAGTTCACCTTTGGGCAAATACATGACCCTGTATGCACAGAGTGACGTCACCGACTTGTCAGGATCATTTTGAGAGTGGCGTCAGGTTGACAACATGCAGCGTAACCACAACCAGTACTTTTTTAATACATGCGTTATTTCATTTTATTGAAAGGCAAGTCAAAGTGAATAATAAACATAGAATGAAAAGCATTTTCCTATTTAAATTGATTAAAATATGTAAGGCCAAAGAAAGATGAGTGACAGTACATAATTCTTCCATGACCTGTATTGCAAATTCCTTTTCAGATTGTTTATCATGATTTTTCATAAAACATATTTACAGTATTAGCTACAAATAATTGCAGTTTGCATGAACTGAATAATTACCAAGTTAATAAAGCACAGCAAATACATAATATAGAAATCAATACATAATTTTTCACTTACTTCAGCATGAAGTAATAAAATAAAACAAATAAGAACTAAGTAATAAAAAAAACAAAGTGGTTACATGCTTGTTTGACTTAATTGACTGAATACTTGCTCTTTGGAAAAAAACATTCTGTAAATGTTTGCAACCCCAAATAGCAAACTAAAGTAATACAATTTGCCCTACATTTGTGCAAAGTTTCTCTCTACTTATTCCACCCATGCTCGTATTACACATTAAAGTTAATAACAGCAAATGCTATTGCTTATGGGCGGAGGGTTCTTGTGATTTCCCCCAACCTATCTCAGTTCAGTAGATAAATTTTCAGAAGTGGGCTTATGTCCATGTTTAATAAATCTCTTTACAACTTATCCACAGAGGAAACCCTCCCAGCTTTACTGCATACTGGCTGATAACGTAATGTAATTCTCCCCTGGCCTTTTGCCCATGAAAGTAAACTTGGCTCTCCAGCACTTTTAAGTCAATGATCTGCCTCTAAGTCAGCTTCTGAGGGCAACAAATCTTGCCTCTTCTCAAAGTGATAGCAGCTGTGTGGCAGAGTATGGCATGACAACCCCAATCTCATGTGAAACCTGTAGAAATTCTAGCAAGAGGGATTTGGTTGGATTTTACATGAATAAAGCAAAAAAACAAACAAAAAAAACATTCTAACTGCTAAACCCAGTTTATTTTTTCTTATGATTTGCTTGGAAATCTTTCCTTTTGTGGTTTTAATTTAATCAAATAAAATTAGATAAACAAGGACAAAGTGCTAAACAGATCTGAACCTGAATAAATGGCTAATTCTGAATTGGCACAGTCAGTTATATGTATGAGCGTCCAGGAGCTGCCAGGATGAAGCTTTCATCTGGTTGGGGCAAACAGATGTCATGCCCAGAAGCTAAATTCAAAGTTTCAAGTCTGTGGACAGATTGGGGAGCATTACTGAGATCTGCTGAAATGTCTTTAATGGCTATAGCTGGCTTTGTAAGCAGGAACCAGTCTCTGTATATAGGATCTTCATAACCACTTTGAGAGCAGTTCAAAATCGGCTGACTGAAGTACTGGAGGTTGTGTGAGTCTGTAGCTGTAATTTCCCCTGCACCAGTATTACCTTCTCCTGAAGATGGGACACTTAAATAGGATGACCAAAGCACTGCTTTACCCTTGTTGTCCTTCTTGTACTTCATGCGGCGGTTTTGGAACCAGATTTTAATCTGTCGGTCAGTGAGCTTCAGCAGTGATGCCATCTCAAGGCGCCGTGGGCGGCACAGGTAGGCACTGAAGTGAAACTCTTTCTCGAGTTCCAGCAGTTGGGAAGAGGTAAAAGCTGTTCGTATGCGCTTTCTACTGGAGCTTCTGTCATTGCTTCCTGCTATCTCAGGAAAATCCAGCTCACCACTGTTACATGATGCCCCTGGGAAAACAGAGTTGTAGAGGTGAAAAATTTACACTATGTCTCTGAATTATAGTTTAAACTATTAAAACTCCATTTTCTGCAACTGCTTTTTCATTGTCAGGTTCACAGTTATCCAGGGCATATACAGTATCAGGAACATGGGGCATGATGTGGTGACCACACCCTGGTTGGGACACCAATTCATTACATGGCATCATTCACGCCCAGTGAGCTTTTGTGTAAGCAAACTTTAGCCAACTCACAGACTAGCATGATTTTGGAAGGTGGGAGTAAAACGGAGAAGCCGGAGGAATGTGACACAAACAGAAAGAGAATAAGCAAAACTCCACACAGACTGTGACCTCAGCTCAGGATTGAACTGGGGACTTTAGAGCTCTGATACCTGCTGTAGACTTTTATACACTGTGCAATACAAAACTTAAGAATACATCAACCATGACAATTAATTACATGCTTAAAATCATTTAGTGCAAAAGTCATGTTTTGGCACACATTTAGCTTGGCTTTCCCATTAGTCTAAATTACCTTCATACACTAACTCCCAGAATATTATCATGTTTAATCTAGTCCTGTAACATGCAGGACTATTAATATAATAAATGTAATAATCTAGCTGATTGCAGGACTTGGGAAAACAATAAGCAAGAAAAGTATTGTGTTTTTTCCCTTTTAACACTCTGTGTTATTCATCTTCAGGGATAGAACTTATTAAATTAAATTTTCTACTTTAGTCTGGAGGCGAAGCATTTTGTTCTGCTGTAACATCAAACAGCAAGCTGCTTCACATATTTTCCCATATTAATCATTCTGAGGACTTCTGGCACAGTCTTCACAGTCCAAATGCTGAACACTAATGACATCACCAGGCTCTTATTCAACTGGTGTATATTTGAAAAGACCTGACCTGTGATTTTTTTTAACTATGCAGTGAAGAATTTGTGGGCATAATTCATGTTGAAACAAGCTGAACAGTCCGCAAACTTACTAGGCTTGTGTGCAAATCCCACTATGCACGTTAAAGGTAGTAATTTCCATAAAATATTAATTCCTCTGAAAGTTCTAGTATTGCTTTCCCCCTTAAAGTTAAGCAAATCCAATATATTTATTACAATAACAGGCACAAGGAAAAAACTAATCTTTAGAAGGGGAGCAATACTACAAATCAAAATCTTTTCAGAGATTTTTAATAATTGTGTTTTTAATTATCTGTGGGAGTAAAAACACTTAAGCATTCCATCGTTGCTTAAATACCTGTCTCATAGCCTACTTTATTATTATATATTCAAATATACATTTTACCCTGAGGAATTCCTGAACAATAACTTGAACTAGTTAGTGGAACTTCTTCCTTCTGTTGGTTCCTTATGAATATAAACGTGTTCACTGTAAATGGTAATTACCTTAGCTTTTGTTTTCTTTTTCATGTTTTATACCCTGACTAAAACTTTCTACTGCTTTAGGGTACTACTTTACTTAAACTTGCACCAAGCTAAATTCTAAATTCTAAGTAAATTATTATTGATTGATCACTAATTATGATTAACAATTTAACACGTAATTAGCTTAATTTCAGGTTTTCAGGTGCTAGTGCTTAAGTATAATACTCTCAAACCAAATTTGTTCTTTTTTTTACTGAAAATCCTCATATATACGATATACGATTTACAGTTACTCCTAAAAACATCTATTCCTCAGCAAAAAAAAAATAAAATAAAAGTTTTCAAACCTGATTGACAGCAGTTGGTTGTATCATGACTTGAACTGGCAGACTGTGTCTCTCTCATCCAGGGGTAGACATTCTTGAAAAAGACGCCGTTACTGCTTGTTCCGTTACTTTTTACTGACACGCCCTTATTTTGGTCCACCTGCTTCATGCACTGAAGTTGGATCCCACTCGTCATTCGGCTGTCACTAGCATACGTCGCGTGCGGTTTCTGAATAAAATAATCCTGCGAGTCCCACGTGTGGCCTTCAGCGTGACCTGCTCTGACCATGTGAAGGTCGAGTGAAGAACTGCCCTCCTGCATAACACATGGATAACACGGTTGGTCCACAGAACAGAGAAACTGATGCTTAAAAAGTGTTTTGGGCACGAAACTATTATTATCTGATGAGTATAGTTTCGCTTGCATTTTGGAACGCCTCCTGTCTAATTCTAATCATTAATCTCGAAATGATATATTAAAAAGTAGTCTATACTCACTCAACATTTAATTGCCTAGGCGTTGCGAGTGAAGCCTTGAGTCACGTGACGGTCCAATAGCCAATAGCCTGGCGGAGTGCGTGAACCCCGAGTTGCAAAGTGTCTGCGAGCAACTTCTTGCCGGAGGAAGACACCGTCTCTGTCTCCATAATGCTCTCTTCTTAGACTTATCAGCAGTGATCAACCTGTAAATAATGAAAAAAAACGGGAAAGTTAGAGACATTATAGTTCTTAGAGAAGGTAGGTAGGCAGAGGCAAGGAAAAAAGTGCAAGAAATGGACGGAGAGAAAATGGAGTGCGTGAATTTCTGGAAGCTTACTGTTTTTTTCATCCGTGGATTCGCATAAAACCACATATGCTCGTCGTGAAATTAATCTTGGTACAAAAAAAAATCCTTTTTATATTGTTATTTGATATTTTTAATTTATGTGTATATATATTACTAATATTTTCTTACATATAATTGCTATCTGTTTTAGAAAACCGTGTAGGCTATGCATATATACATTTTTTAATCGACCTTCGATAATTAGCTTTTTTTTAAATAAATGCGCACAACCAGATTGTTTTCTTTTATTAAGGATGCTTTTAACAGCTACTTCAACTTTTTGTATGGTTACCGTTGTCGCTGTTATAGCTGAAGAATATAGGATAGCTAACACAATCTTACCCATGTGATGAAGGCTGTTTGTATAATAAATAAAGGTCAATTTTATTTTAAAATTTATTTAAAAAAATGAGTAAACTTTTATTCTTGCATTTCTTATTTAAAGTCCACTAAGTGACGTATTACACTTATTAGTAGTGTTATTGTTTTCTTTATTACCGGAAGCAAATCAGGAATGGCGAAACTGGGTGTGGCCAAACAAAGGCTATTTGACCATCACAGCACAAAAGACTGAATTATTCTTTTATACTTTACCAGAACATATGATGATAGGTGAAATCTTAGTTTTCTGCTGGCACAACAATAAAGTTTGGCGAGGCGGTGTTAGTCTTTAGTTTCCTAGACTAGATGAAAATTTTCAAGTACGATTGTGCAATCAAAGTGTTTATTTTTAGAAATAACATCGCGCAGAACAAAGAGCGTGTTATCTTACAACTAAAGGCCAAGTCACTACATATGTTTACAAGAAATCGCATATATTGCCGGAACCTGTTGTACTCCGCTTCTCAGTTATCACCGTGCTGCTTTAGATTATTGTAAAATAACGTTTTAAGTAAAGTAGAAGCATATTAGTAGAGTACGAATTATGCTCTCTGACGTCACCTCTCGCTCTGTTAATAGCGCATGATGCCCTTAGACTAGTTTTGGTTCTGTAGCTGCTTACATTTTGCACACTCATTTGCAAAATCGTCTACATTTATACACTCAAATATGAGAGTTGCAAGTAATATGTATGTATATATTAGTATTTGTTTTTATTTTGGATAACTGACGGTTTATTAGAAGTGTGAAGCGTCATCGCCTTCCCTCAGCCAAAGTGAACGCTTCAGGCTAATCTCATCGTCTCCTATAGTTGCCCGTAATGTTTCACTATGCGCGCTTTAAAAGCTTTGCTGAAAGCTGCGCACAGTTGCTTCTCTAACTTGTGATTAATGGAGGCTCTAATTCCCTTCCTTGTTTGTGGTGTTAACGCTGGTTTACGTGTGCTAGAACTCATGTATTCATTCATTTTAGACCCCAGTACATTTTTTTTATTAGTATTAGTAAATTATTACAAGAACATTGTCCCTCTCATTGGGCCTACTCAAAAAAGTAACTAAACATTATAATCTTTAATGCATAAATAGAGTGGCCAAAAAAACGAACTCTGATGTAACAGAGTTTAGTTATGCCTCGTTTCATGACACTCACTTTGTCCACTTTTGTGTTGGATGCTGTAGTGACCGTCGTAATTCCATTTGCATGATAAGCATCAAACAAAACAAAACCCGAACAATCCAAAGTCATTCTTACTAGGCCTATATCTAAAGGAGCAAAATTTCATAATCAGAGCATAACAGTTAATTCCAAAAATCTTTAATTAAGGAAAATATTAAAAGGGTATTTGTCTGTCCTTTATCAGTTGTAAAATCAATCTTGTTTTGGGAACGATTTGTTATTTAGAGTTCAGTGAATTGCTGTCACAAGCCTTGTCAAATAGAAGCATTCACTATGCATATTACAAGTCCGATTGCTGCCGAACTGCAGCGCCATTAACATGAAATATTACCGCGCTCAAGTGTGCAGTGAATGCGAGCGTACAGCTCGATCCATGACCACCAATGAAAATTCCCATTGAGAAATCTAACTGAGATTTAGTTCTAATTACATGCAAGCTTTATATTATTATTATTATTATTATTATTATTATTATTATTATTATCATTACTACCATTCTTCTGCTTATTATTATTATTATTATTATTATTATTATTGTTGTTGTTGTTGTTGTTGTTGTTGTGCAAAATCGTCTGTGCTGAATTTAGACCTTCAGCCTAGCTACACTAAACAAACAACCACTTAGGCACAGATAGACAGACAGACAAACATGAATATCTACGCAGACATTTTATTTGCAAAAAAAATCACTAGGTATTATATGCGCATCTTTGTTTTGTTTCAAAGGTTGTAGAGGAAATTTTATAATTAAGGTAAGTTTGTTCCCGTGCATCACTCCGCTTCAGTGATTCTGAAAAAGGATCGTATGTACTGGCTCAGTAAGACCATAACTCAGCGCCTGCGTCAGTGTACTACAATTCTCCGTGAACTCTGTATGAACTGCGGTGCCTGCAATAAATCATTTTTCTTTCTCTCGCAAAATCGCGCCGGTCGCTCCGGGTGTCAACCCCTTTTATAAGTCCTCCTTAGCTTCTGCGCTCTTGTGGTTGCTGACACAACCAGCTGCATAAAACATCGATAAAATCCTGACGCTTTAGTCATTTCTTGCAAAGATAAAGCTCTGTGTAAAAGGCCTAAAATGAGAATATGGCAAAGGTTGGCAACGGTAACAAAATCAGAACGGGGGGAATAGTGTGTGAGTGAGCAAGTGGGTGGGATGGGATTTTCTGCTGCCATGTCCTATTCTGTATATTGTGTCCACATTTTCTGTCTATATTTCAATTAACTGGCTTTTACGACCAAGAGCCAAAACAATCGACATACTGTCTTTTCATTTCCTTTTTGCCTTTTATATTATCTGTCTTGCTGCTGCGGATCTTCTTATTTCTTCAATAATATAAGACGATAAACTAATATATTTCAATGAACCAGAGTAGAACTAATAAAGAGAGAGAGAGTGTGTGAGAGAGAGAACGACAGGATATTAATGATCAGAGGTCATAATGATGCAAAATGGCGTGCCTCAATGAACAGAAGCAGGATCTAAGTAGCAATAGGATCTGCAATAAGCAATAAGCACACGGTAGCAAGGTTTGTATTATATAAAATAAAGTATTTTAACAGTTGCGGACACCTAAAGGTAAATGTATAAAACTTACAATCCATGGAACAACTCCCTTATGAGATGAGTAGATGAGTAGGTGGGTGTGTTGTGTGTGTGTGAGCAGGTTTTTGTATCTTGGAGGGGCTAAGCGTCCCTACAAGAACATGAATGTCTGAGAGTTTTGTCCTTGTGGGAAAATTCTGATATTTATTCAGTTATTGATTAAATGTGTGTGTGTGTGTGTGTGTGTGTGTGTATGTGTGTGTGTGTGTGTGTGTGTGCGTGTGTGTGTGTGTGCGCGAGACATTCCTTCGACTGTACTCTTCACATTGTCCAGTTTCCAGAAACCGAGACTGATATTTAGAAATCTATATTTGAAATAACAAACGGATGTTTCCTTTGAATATTGAAGATGTAAGAAAAAAATAATAAGCAATTTATGCTAGTATTTGATATGTTCCGCTTGTGCAGACTGTTAATTTTCAGACTGAATGATTTGTTTTTTCCCCGAAAGCCACTAGGCAAGATAGAGGCGAATAGAAAGGTTTCGAAGTGAAATGAAAATGCAGCGACAACAGCCATGTCAATTACATATAATTCATACGTAATATGGTTCATTATAGCATATTAGGAGCTGTAATATATTGTCAGGAACTGTACGAATACATAATTGAACATTTTATAAATGATAATATGTACCAAAGCTCCTAGATTGAACAATCCCGTTAAAGCTGTAAATTCGTGGGATTTGCTGAGTTGGCCAATTACTGCCCATGTTGCCAACATGTTCATATAGAGTCCACGTGTCCTTAGGTTGCGCTTAACATGTTGATCTAAGAATGCCACTCACATGTTGGACTGCTGAAAGGATAACATTAATCACCCCACACAGCGGCACGTCTCGTGACCTCCTCGTGACCGCGTGTGTTTAGACACATTATAGACACCCCAGCGGACTGGACAAAGGCCTCAGTGCCCATCATTATTGCCTATTTAGTGTTAAAAGCATAACGTTTAAATAAAACTAGAGACACTGTTTTCGTATTGAAACAGATTTTATTTGCAGCAGGTGTGCCCAATAGGTTCATGGGATCCCCTGTTATATTCTAGTATATTCTGAAAGCCAGTACTCTACTTATTATTGGGATACGTAGATCTCCACTTAAAGATATGCTGCATGCCTAATGATACCGATGACTTAAAGATATGCTGCATGCCTAATGATATCGATGACTTTAGTAGGAGGTTGATTATGGGCCTTACCCCAAATAAGTCCCTGTAATAAACTCTGATATAATGTCTGGGATCTGTTCAAGATCTATAAACCTGTACCCATAACCCTACCCTCTGTGTGTACACACACACACACACACACACACACGCACGCACACACACACACACACACACGCACGCACACACACACAAAAAAAAAACACAGACACACAGACACACACACACACACACACACACACACACACACACACACACACACACACACACACACAGTTAAAGTGTGTAGTAATTTTTGTCCGGAAAGCCTTGAACGTTAACCTTTACTTTAAACTTTCACTTCGAAGTACTGTAGTATTTTCATACGAGGCATTAAATTATATAATTACGTATATAGGCTATATATATATAGAACGTTGTACATTGCACGTTCTTTATAAAAATTAGCAATATTCCATTATCTTTCCAATATATTGAAAAAAAATAGATAGAAGGAATACTCATATCATCTGAGAAATGACAATTACTGACCACTGGGAAAATAAGACATTGCAAGTGTTATTTCCGGCACAAAAGTCATATATTGTAAACACTACATGCTGTCAACCCTGTTAGCCTTATCACAACACTTTTATCCTTATAGTATCAACCATGATACAAAGTCTTATTCTGGAAAAAAAAATGAAAACATAAGCAAATAAGGAGATTGTATTGTTAGAAGAATTAAAAGATTTATATGTTGTAAAAAAACAACAAAAAAAACCGTTTTGAATTGTAACAACTGAAAATTCCTAAGTTTCCTGTAGTCTGAAAGAGTGCATAACATTAAACTTAATTGTAATAAAAGGTATTCTATATATTAATTTGCAAGACAATGTCCAGGAGTGAGTGTTTTGACAATTTTATAGTTTCATTTTGAAAAAAAAAAAGAAGCTATAACCCATCTGGTATGTACAGTATGTATGAGATTCATATCATGTCAAGCAAGACAAACACAATAATCTTAGGGAAAAGTAGAAAAGTTAAAATATTCTATTTATTTATTTATTTATTTATTTATTTATTTATTTTTACCATAATTATCTTTCAACAAATTGTTATGGATGCATACAGATGGGTGAGTTTATTTGTCAAAATGTACTAAATAGTAATACTATTATTTTAAATAATTTGTTCATAGAGAGTGTCTAAGATTTATGGATACTTTTGGAAAATGCGTCGGTTTTTTATTTTCTTTCTTTTTAAGAATACAAAAGATGCAACGACGCCTGAATAATCCGAGTAACACATGCTATCTGAAGTTCGTTAATTTAACTGTTTTTAAAGGCAGGTTGCGATAATCTTTTAAAATGGTTTCGAATTAAATGTAACAAATGGATGATGCATTAATAGTTTTTTTTGTCAGAAAAATGTAAAGTGAGTTAAACTTAATATTTTAGGCGGTAGGAATATAATATCACTGTCAAATTTGAACCCTGACCGAGAGTTATTTCAGGAATTTGTTTTCATTCCTGGAATTTGGTTTCACTAAAAACCGAGCAAGAAAATGATAAGCTTAGTATTAACATAACTTAAAAGTACGTCTTTGTTGCTGGTGCGTTTGCTGGATGACAGCACTAAATTTAAACTGTTAAAAGTGTTAGCTTTAAAATATAAATACACTAAATTTCAGTATAAAACCTACAAAAAATTGCTATAACGTGTTTCCAGGTAAGAGACAAATAAAATGCTAATTATTCAATTAATACATTTGTCTGATTGATCATCGCTGCACATATATTCTGTATGATAGCAGATAAGCATAAATATATTTAGTTTTATATTTCGTTTAGCAACCCCATATTTCACATTCAGATGGAAAAAATGAGTCCAGATATATTATTTAAATAACTATTTACACGCTTTTATTATTATTATATGCTTAATCTCTCTCTCTCTCTCTGTATCTCTCTCTCTGTCTCTCTCTCTCTCTCTCTCTCTCTCTCTATATATATATATATATATATATATATATATATATAGATAGATAGATAGATAGATA
>JAOVVA010000019.1:18869962-18895844 GCA_028565275.1 Leiocassis micropogon
TATTATATTATATTATATTATATTATATTATATTATATTATATTATATTATATTATATTATATTATATTATATTATTTACAAATTCATGCAGAAGTTGCGATTTTCCCCCAAACCAATACTATGCTGCCGAGTTTGAGTGTACCGGCAAGGCCGACACATTCAGAGGTGCCTTTTCTGCTGGTAATTCAATATACCTAACTTGCTAATTCTAATGAAGCCTATGTGGATGCACAGAGAGGGTGCATACTGAGAAAAAGAGAGAGAGTCGGGTCACAGGGTGGAAAAGGTTGACCAGCTTTGGTTTAAACGAAACTAATCGGACAGAAAATGTGTCCCCAACGTGAACTCGACTCTTAAGAGTTGCCCCAAACTTCAATAAAGTAGCCTTTCAACCTCCCGCCATGGAGGCGACAGCCTCTCGAATGAGCTTGTCGTGATGCTGCGAGCTGGGCACATTCATTTCTGTCCACGCACATAATGGCCACTAAATGCTGTGCAGAGCCAGCACCTTTCAGTGCTCAAAGTTGTGGTCATGTCAGGACTTGTAAAACCAAAAATCAGGACTTTTCCTGCTAAGCTTGTGCTCACGCATATCAGAATCATCTTTTAATTCTGTCCGCTATTTCTATAGGCTTACCTATGTGCAACCCCGCTGCATCACAAATAACTATTAGTGTAGCGGATGATAGATGGTCTAGAATACCTCTCTCCTTTGTGCCTCACAGCCCCCCACCTAGCAAGCCGTTGTATAATCTTCATTCAAGTGAGAGCGATTTACTATTAATCAACCCCGTTTCTTGTTTCTTTGGATCTTTTCCGTCAGTTCTCTCACTGAAGGGGCCAGCGTATACCGTGTTTAACGTTTTCGTCATAACGGTTCAGGTGTAACTGTTTATCTTTAACTAAATAAATACTGAGAAAAAATATCAGCGTCACCTTTTATATCTCTTTGCATCTTCTGTAAAACACATGGCCACTCGATAGACTTGTGTGTGCGTGCGTGTGTGATTTCCCTGTGACCAGCCCTTAGGCTCTAAGCAGGAGATGACGTTGCCACGGGCGGTACCAAGTGACACTTAAAACATTAAGGACTAAGGGGTAGGGAAGTATATATAAAGAGTAATTGGCAGCTAACTGAGAAAATATTTATTTTTTCAACGTTGCATAAACGACTCGTTGGTTGCTGACACTTCCGAGTAAAGCAAAGCAGAACAACACAACTAACGAAGCATTGCGCCTTGGCCACTTTTTATTATATCTAGGAAATGAATAAGGCTCCGTGATTGAAGTCTTTTTTAAAACAGTTGAATTAAATTTCAAGTTGAAATTGAATTTTAACTTTAATTCCTTTCACAAGATTCACGTGTTGCAATATGCCAGAGTTCATAAAAAAATAATTTTATTCTTGCAGATATCTACGTACCCCCACCAGGTATCAAAGATACACTACTCACTCAGTTCTAAGCATTAAATGTTTACTGATTTAAAGTAATTTTATAATCCCTTTTTTATTATTATTTTAGTTTCCTTGTGTTGCTTATTTAAAAAAACTACACATAGATGTTTACTTTCTTTGTCTTTAAGCAACAGAAAACATAAAAACTGACGTATATGTCCTTGTTATCTGTCTTTGCCTACTTTAATAGTTCAGTGAAGTAATGTACATTGTAAAAGCAAATGCAGTTCACTTCTTGACTAGTACCATTCATTTTCAGAGACATGTGCTGCTACTCTCCAACCAGTAACAAGCAAGAAAGTAAAGAGACTTACTTTAAAAAAGCCCCAATTATATTCCAAGCTAATCTCGTGCATGGAAGTGTTATTCTTTTTGCCTAATCACACAGCAAATTGTACAACAGGGGGTTCGGGGGATCATTTCCAATATAAGATTTTTTCATGTATTGCAAGTGATGCTATATAGAAAAAATGTAACGTGAGCCCTGAAGAAACTTAATAGATGAGGCTATTTTTTTTTCATAACTCTCAATATAAAGAGTTTTGCCAATCTTTTTAATCTCAGTTTATTTAAAATAACAATGAAATATGGATCTTGTTAAAATCTTAGTTGTACTTTTAAACAAGCATGAGATTGCTTGTCTCCGTGTCCCTGTAAATAAAGGCGCCAAAAATCCAGCTTACAATAAGCTACATATTAATAAAATTCACCGACCAAATCTATGTAAAACTAACAGACACTTACTTTTATTGACCAATATTATCACAAATACACTAAAGTCGATTTATTGCATCTCACAATAATCTGGTTTAATAGCCTAAACACAACGCCATCACAACAAAAGTAAAAGATAATTTAAGGTTTTTAACCTTTTCATACGACACTTAAGTCACAGCATGTTGTTTTCAGATCAACAAAAGTCAGTTTTCTATCAGAATTGTGGATATTATTTTTTTCATGTACAGTATAAAAGCAACTTCCTTCATTCTTGTGTGTGAAATAAATAGAACATTTGTGCACTTCACCTTGGCAGCTGGGCATAGAGAGGCCCTCAATAACATGAATGTAGTGTCCATAAACTGCCTTGTCTAAAAACCCTTTTATCCGGAGATAAAAACATCCTGTGTCAGCAGATAAATTAAACCCTGTTTCGCGTAAAAATAATATGTATTCGCAATAATCCATGCTATATAACATGCACTTTATATAACTGTGGACTTAAAGCAAACCCTTTGGGCGCACAAGATACCTACCAAAAATAAAAGAAACCAAAATATAATAAAGTGGAAAAACAAAAGCAAAAATATATATCCTGCTATATAAATAAATCAGTCATTTTGAGCTGCTCCCTTCCGTCTCTCCGAGGAATAGTTCTCTCATAACCTCGTAATATCCTCTCGCTCGGATCCGGAGAGCTCCTCGTTGGCAGCCATGGTGTTACTCGTTGAAGGGGCCGCTACAACGCCTGCCGACGAGCCTGTGTTGGTGCCGGAGGACATGCCGGAGGATGAGGATCTGACTTTGGTGTTTGGTAGCCTGTGATCTTTTTTCCACTTCATCCGACGGTTCTGAAACCAAATTTTGATCTGCCTTTCGGAGAGAACCAGGGAATGTGCGATCTCGATACGTCTTCTTCGCGTTAAGTAGCGATTATAGTGGAATTCCTTCTCCAGTTCTAACACTTGCTGACGGGTGTAAGCAGTTCTAGACCGCTTGGGCTCCCCTCCATTGTAACTAGAGTTCACTGGAAAGAGGAAAAGCAGAGGGGAAATGGAAGAAAGAAAGAAAGAAGGAAAGAAAGAAAGAAAGGAAAAAGAAAGGGCAGCGAGGGAAGGGGTAGGTAAACAAGCGTGTTTGGAAAGAAATTTTGACGGTAGAGTAGTCTTGGTGGGGGATAGATATATCTAAAAACTTAAGCAGCTGTTAGTAATGAAGCTAACATTCACACTAAATTCAGCCTGAATTATTAATGTAACACAATAAACCATAGCTTTTTCTCTCTATATAGTCCCAACTCTCCCTCCCTCTCGCACACATACACAGAGCGTGGAGCCACATGGCGATACGACTGCCTAGAGTATACCTCGGCTATAAAATTTATGGCGGGTGTAATTACCAATGCCGAGTCGTAAATCCGCCTCAATTGTGCCATTTCAAAGGCTTCTATCCTATCATGGCAGAGGCCGGTCAGGCGAACGAGGGTAAAAAAGAGGAGTGAGGCAGACGCAGAGAGATAGTGTGTGTGAGAGAGTTAGGAAGAAGGGGAAAGCTTTGGGCGCTTCACAAGTTACATACCGGTGCTGACGTGAATTTTCTTCATCCATGGGTAAACAACTGGCTGCTTAGCCGAGGCTGTGCTGTTGGGATGCTCCGGAGTGGCTTGGTTGCAGGCTGAGGAGGCTGCCGGTGGAGTGGCCGGGGATAGGGGCAGTTGGGGGGGCTCACATGATACAGGCTGCCCTTTCCCGAGCAGGTGGCCCGAATGAGGTAGTCCATGTCCTCTCTGGGCATCGGGCTCGGGGATGCTGGCGCAGTTGTACTGACGTTCCTGGTAGTTTGCCCGCGGAGGGTACAACTCTTGGTGGTGATGCTGGTAGCCGCCGTCCCTGGCGCGACCGTAATATTCGGGACTGTGCTCGGGGATGTAGTTATTTTGCGAATATTCCTCGCAAGGAGGAAATTTCGGATCGATGTAGTTAGAGTCCATCAAATACGAGCTCATGATCATTAATTTCTGGAGTGGGAAATAATTTTTCTAGCTTTGGCGTTTTTCTGCTCCATAAAGCCCTCCTACTAGCGAGCAACCCTGTAAAGTTACTTTGACCACGTGACGTCGCGGCCCAATGGCAGCGGGCGATGCAGTCCCCGGATAAGGAACCAAAGCTTTTCGCGGACATACCTTTAATTTTCCGCCATTGTGTAGGAAAGCTCTCTCTCTCTCTCTCTCTCTCTCTCTCTCTCTCTCTTCGTACGCGAGAGGCCCGTTCTTTTTGCCACACGTGTGCAATCAGTTGCCATTTGGTTGGCAATGACTGGCAAACAACTCATATCTTGCATTGAATGAACTGAAACTTAAGTTGGCATGAGCAATTTTGAAATACTGCACCTGCTGCATCTTCACGTTTTAACGGGTCGGATAACCTATAAGCTATACAACTAAAACAAGGCATGCAATACTACTACAACAACATTAACAGCAACAACAACAACAACAACAATAATAATAATAATAATAATAATAATAATAATAATATAGTAGTTATTATTGCTATTGTTGAATTTGTTGACGAGAAGCCTTAAATACGTGTAAAAACTACATTTTAATGGTAGTGTTCATAGATTGGCCACAGAAGAAGCGTAGATAGTTTCGGTAAGGACACTGATTTTATGCAACAATAAAAACTAAACCATTGTTTAGAAAATTGAAAACACAGTCCACATAGCTATTTTTTTCAAAGTTATATATTCCATATTATCTTACGTCATCTTATTAATTCTTTGTAAGAGTTAATATAAACACATCACTGTTGTGAATGTCCATTAATTATGTAAAACGTCTGCGCTGCGCTGGGTTTTGAAAGCACCCAATTTCGTGGCTTTCAAGTCGCCCATGTATTCCTGTAGAGACGTACTTGTGGTTTTTATTTTTGGACACAAATTCGGTTCTACAGGGTACATATAGACAACTACTGAGATACGCCTTTTTGTTATGGCTGCAAAAGGTCACATAAAGAAATACCGAAATACAGGCTTGATCAGGCATCCACACCCATTTGCCCTTTTATTTAAGTGCCATCTCTTTTCTATGAAAAATATGTATTCAGAGACCAATTAATATTTCATTCGCTCAACTTTGTGACGAATTTTTTTCAGTCTCATGCGGCCTGTTTGCCATGATATGGATTAAAATACACATTGATAGTGACACATTTTCACAATCACCAACGTGTCTTGTAAATTGCGTTCGGACTCAGAACCATGGCATTTATAAATCTGCATTGTTGATTGAAGTGTGATTACCCTAAACTAATATTTGTGGTTGCGAATTCGTACACAGTTGGGACTTTCAACTTTTAGCTTGAAGTTACAAATTACTGTCTAAACACACAACTGTATTTAATGTTTTGATAGCATATCTCTACTGTAACGTTTTGGGGGCGTAATCCAAGTGGATGGTCTGAGGGGGCGGGGCTGAACAAAAAGTTTCCCAGGCTGAGGATTATAAAAAATCTTCAAGTAAATGCTAATCCTGAAAATATGCTAAAAATGTAATTTTACAGCCTAATTTACAAATTTCATTAACTTAGTAATAAAATTATGTATTGCATGATAAGTAAATTAATTCCAGGTAAACCGTGAAGACTAATGAACTGAATAGGGAAAACGTCATTCTTATAATGTTAACACTGGTTAAAATGTTTTTATACTCCCTCTTCCAATCAGTGTTACGCAGACAAACACAAGCACACATATACGTATATAAAACAAAGAGCCAAAGCGACCTGGGGAAAAAGATTTTCTTTCCAGAGTCATTTTCTATCAAACTGCAAATTCCTAGGTGCACCCCACATGAATATTCAGGCAGAAACACGCCGTGCACAAAGCACGCGGATGACAGCACTGGTGAAAAATAAGTTTCTCTTGTTCCCCAGGGTTTTATTGTGCGCGTTATTATCATATGACCGCTCTGTAACCTGCACGTCCATGCCTCGCATTTTCCCCTTCGGTTTATAAACAGGTTTAGAGGCAGATAACATATCACCTTATCTGTATACACCTTCTTCTATAGGTCATGGCCTAGTTGAAGCTGCATCAAATAATTCACGCTTAATCATGTCAACGTTTAACTTTGTTAAGGGCAAAAAGATTTCAAAACGCTATCAAAATACACTAGGAAACAAATACTAGCTTCATCTGCCTCATCTAGGTTTAGATAGTCTAACCATTCGAGTGTATACGGTAGGTGTTTTTTTTCCACAGTCCGATACCTCCAGGCTAAAAACGCCCTCATCCACCCACTTGAGCCAGCTCCTGTGCTGCGGACGCATTTTAATATTAGTTAGACAGCCTGACCCGCGATTCACCTCACGCGTTTGACTCGTTCCAATAGTTCACTGCCAAGCTGTTATTGATGAGCGAACAGCGATGAATTCCTTCTGCACACAAATGGCCTTAGATCCCCGCACAAGCTCAATAACTAGTTATTGAGAGACTTGGGGTAAAAAACGAGTCCCGCGGGCTTACTTGATGTTTAATTTGTATGTCTGTGATTTTCCTTTTTGCTGTTATTTTTGTGATAGCTAGCTAGCTAGCTAGCTAGCTAAATAGATAGATAGATAGATAGATAGATAGATAGATAGATAGATAGATAGATAGATTGATTGATAGATAGCAGGATAGCAGTTTAACATTTTTTTTCCCTCTGTGTTTTTTATTTTAGGTAGGATAAAGGGCTGAAGCAATAGTACTTAGTTTGAAATGCCTTTTTAAAATCACACACTCACACACACACACACACGCACACACACACACACACACACACACACACACACAAGGCTATCATCTTCAGTCCAGTGCCTGCGTTGAATCAGAGGAGTGCTGTTTTTTTTTTTTTTGTTAAGCTTCACAGTCACCTATGAATCATCCAAGAATAAAAAACATATACCTTAAGCCATGATCCAATGAACAACAGGTGCAGATGATGACAGTAGATCAGTCCCGTGATTAGTATACTGCCGATGCTCAATGCTGAGTGGTTGGAACAGACGAGAGAGGAAATAAGGTTGCTGCAGAGGTTGTTACATAATTTTTTTTTTTGTGTGTGTGTATGTTTTTTTTTGTGTGTGTGTGTATGTGTGTGTATTTATTACTCGCAGCTGTGTACGTAACATATTATGTCAGGGCATTGTAAAACGAGAGATTTTTTAACAAAAAAAGCATCAGCATGGATTAATCTTTCAGACTATACCCAAACTATCGATATTTCTTTCTCCGATGCTAGCATGTTAGGTCGGGTCTGTTAAACACCTTCAACTAATCAAATAACTTGTAAAGCTTTCTTTTCATTTTTTTCTGTAGCAAGCAAGCAAAACAATGCGGGTACATAATGGATCAAAACAGAAGCACTGTGAAACACTGCGTTCTGACATTCGTGCATACTGTTCTTTCCCTTATCTGCTAAAGTTCAAGCGAGAGAGCACAAGAAGATCAGATACAATAAATATAAAAAGGGAACTAAAATATTGACTCGTCGTAGCTTAATATAGTGTATTAAGCAGGTTAGGTGAAATGAGTGAACTCTCCTAAGGGATTATTGTCTTAACTAGGACAATAATATGTATTTAGCTCGCCCTATCAGAATGATGTCCTTTGATGGATTAGTTTATTCATGTTAGTAATTGACCTACGACCGTAAACCACGCTTTCGGATCAGTTCACAAATTTTGATACACTTTTATACATTACAGACATTGTTAGATACATACGAATATAATAGCAGCTAAATATTCAACCAGTTTCAGAAACTGAAATCATTTTTCTAACGAAAAATAATGTAATTGGTTTAATTTCATGGCTAAATATAATATTTAACGTTTACGTTTAAGTGGTTAGCGACAAAATATTTAAAGAGGGTATTCACTGAGGTAAGATAGATATATTCCCATACACAGTCTCAGTTAGGCAAATGATAATAATACCCCAATCACATAATGCATTAAATATAAACCACCTGTTTCTTATCATTAGCTTTACCACACATTACTGCGCTGTGACTTGTTAAAACATGTATACTCTCGTCAAAAGAGGAACTTATTCATGAACAGAATGTGGGCAGCACTGCGAGGCAAATATGACATGTAAACTTGTTTCTTGTCATTCCTTTGCATGCCCTATCAAAATGCCCTGGCTGGTTTTCCATTCGCCTTAAAGGGTGTGCCGCTGTTGTAGTGCAGCAAAGGTTGTTTCTTCCTAACAACAAAAAAGAGGACAGTAAACTGACCCTGAATGCAAGAGAACAACAACAGAAGGATATATAACAGCACCCCCTAATGGCCATTTATATCCTCTTCAGAGAGTTACAATGCAAAAAGTAAAGTTTTCAAGAAGGCACTCCATACTTAATCACTCATTACATATCTTCCATATTCCACATATCTTGGGGGAAAAAACACTTTAGACTGAACTTTTGTCAATTTTGTCTACTGGTCATGTCATGTTTAAATAACCAACCAGAAAAACATCTGACAAGTTTTCAAAAAAAAAAATTCCAGCTTACAATTAAATGCTAAGTCTAAAATTAATATTAACTACTTCCACAAACTATTAATTTCCCATAGACCCCAAACTTTTCCTAAGATAGCTGTAAGATACAATTTCTCCAGAATGTCCTGATTGTAGACCACCTGAGTTACCTAGAGCGCATCCATAAAAGGTGTTCAAACTAACTCGACTGGCTGATCTTGATTTGCCTCTAACAGATTCCTGAGCTTTTCACCATAATTAAAATTGCGAGTTAAATTATGTTATCTAGTCAAATGTTGGAATTATATATTAAAAACAAAGTACTTAAATAGAACGAATAGGTTACAGTCAGGTATTTGTCACACAAACCCACATAAAAATGTTGGTAGAATAAACAAAAGTTTAATTCATTAAACCAAAGTCATCTTAAAGTAATTTCTGCTCTTTGTTTTCTTGCCCGTTAAATGGACATTACAAACTTTTTTTTTTGCTTAAATCAATCTGCCTTTAATTTGATCAAGCTTAAAAATTATGCAAATTATGCATGTTCTGGTTGACTGTCCATGTATGCTCTATTAAATATACAATTTAAACAGCATACTAAATGAATATATTAACGCATTGAAAACATATTTTTTTCCATTAAGTCCAATGTTTAAAGCATAGTCATATATGCTTAATATGATATTAATACAGAGACACCAGTCTCTTACATATTTTTTTAAATAAAATATTTTAGCCAACATAAGAGGTGGATCAAAAGTTAACAGACTAAACTTTATCTTGACAAGTGAAACACCATGTTGCCCTTCTTACACTCAGAATTATAGCATTAAACCATTCTTACATTCAGGACAGTACCATTACCATGAATTTAGAACCAAACACAGTCATTTCAAGAGATGGGACAACATATGCTATTATATTAATGACAATATAATTTAGGCTACAGTGACCTTTAAGTAGCTGTATGTGACATATCATAACATAGTATTAACTTACTTAATTATTTAAGGACCTATGTTGATACACTTACACAGTATTTTATAAAGAATACAAAGACCAATATTCTTACATGTAGGCTAACTGTAACTGACATATCTGTTCAAAATATTATATTATTATATGAATAATAAGATTCTTAATTTGCCCCAAGTATCTTTTCTTAAAATACAAATTTATATATATATAACACTGTCACACTATGAATTCCACAGCTTGTCTGAAATTTGTCTTTTAAAGAAAGATACTTAACATATATCAATTATTCCATTATAGTTATAAGGGCAGCTAGTTGCTAATCTTACAAATAAACCAGACAATTTTAATACATTCTGACAGCTTTTCTGACTGATGAAACCTCAGATGTCATAGATTTAAGACAGCAATCAAACTCATTTGAAAAGTCATGCCCTTTTCCAGTTCACTGCCCTGAGATAGTGCTTCTGGTATTTACAACTGGTATTTACAGCTATGAGTATAACAGGATGCACTCTTTCTCCAACATGTCTCTCTCTATAAATTCAAGCAATACTAAACAGTTAGTAATAATCATACTAATAATAATCATAATAATCATACTAATCATACTAATCATACTACTACTACTACTACTTCTGCTACTACTAATACTGCTACTACTAATAATAATATCCATCATCATCACTGTAAGCATCAACTCAGGGTCTTGTGCTCAATCCCCAAGAGAATAGAACCACAGATAGTATTATTATTATTATTATTATTATTATTAGTAGTAGTAGTAGTAGTAGTAGTAGTAGTAGAAATAGTAGTAGTAGTATTAGTAGTAATAGTAATAGTAGTAGTCTTTTTATGAAATGCAGCTTATACTTTCTTATAAAGAACGTACTATTCTAATATCATTCTTTGAAATTATGGTTCCTTGTTCAGAGAAATTTATCACTCGAACCACTACTACTATTATGCAAAACTTCAAATATTTTAAATATGTATTCAAAAAAAGTTTGAGACATTTTTTACAAAAGATTTTGTGTATTACAAAACATCGAAAACACGCAAATAAACGAAGAAACAACAGCAGCCGCATCAACATGACAAATTAAGTTTAATCAAAGGATCCCACACCTTTCCTTGAATAATGAAATGCACGTTTTTACTCATTTACAAGGTAAAAAAATAAAAATGTAATACCTCTTGCTCCGGAAGACAACATACTGATATTTAAATGAGGTACTGCAGAAAAGTTATTAACAAAATATGGTCTTTAAAAACAATCATTAATTTATTAAATAACGAGTTTCATTATTATTAATAAAGAGAAGCATTGGAGCAATGTGAGATTACACTGTCGTGTAACATACAAAGCGAGCATCAAAAATGCCTTCAACTTTTCATACACTAATTATAATAGTACAGCAGGGCCATGTCTCTCAAACAGACAATTATCATGCATCATGATTATGAAAGCAGAAAGCGAGTTTGACTTTTGTTGCAGTGCATTGTTGTTCATACTGCCCTGTACATGACCCCACTGCACAACACTGCAGGACTGCCCTGCACATGACCCGCCATAATGTCTCATCTAAAGATCTATGTGCGGCGCTCTGGGCTCTCATCTGCAACCCAATACAAGATGACTGAAAATACTTTCAAGCTCCCAATGCCACTTCCTCCACAAGAGGAGATTATCACTTAACCTATTCATTTCACAAATGGATAGCTACGCAGTATTATTTCTGAGCCATGTTGTTATATATATTGAAATATTTCAAAAACCTTGGAGGTTTGTGTAACATATGTGCAACATAAGTTTATGAAGCCATACAACACATCCTTTTTTTTTCATTAACACAAGACATTACAAATTAAAAGGATTACAGTGCAAGAAGTTCTCATTTCTAATCTTTCCAGAAAAAATAAAAAGATAAAAAAAGATTTAAAAAATAATAATAATGAAAAAAAGAAGATTAAGCACTTCCGGAATCATTTTTCCCCCAAAAGAACGATTGGATTATAGGCACTGAATAATTCCCAAGAGTGTTTGAAAGGAGAGTGCGTATTTAATTTGAAACGGGAAAAAACGAGATTATTAACTTACTGTGATCGCCAGGGATCCATTTGCACGAGGTGAGTTTTGCCGAATCGCGTAGTCTGGCGCGAGTAAAGGCTTACTGACCGCCCTAAAGCCACTCTCTCTTTCGAAGATACGAGCAGCCAACAGCTGCGATTGGGGACAGTTAAGATTATATATGATGTAAATATATTGAGGGTTTGTCAGGTCTTCCAGGCCATAAAACCCACTCTAATGACCCCACGTGCTCTCCATGAACCACTCGCAGGTCCTGCTTAAGGCAATTGGCATAAATAACCCTCAAAACTCCAAAATACGTGAACAGAAAGCTAAAAAGACGGCCTTCCTAAAAAAAGCAACTTAGTAGCCACTATTGCACCGAATGTGTGTGTAATAGTCAAGAGAGCAAGTGTTGCAACTTAGAGCGACATGGAAATTTCGTGAAACTTCAGTTTAGGTGAGTAAGCGCAAAAACCCCTGTACGTTTGATATAAAAAACAATTATTAAATACAAATTTTGCTTTGATTTTTGAAGGTTCTGAAATCCGAGGATCTCATTTATTAGTATAAAAATATGCTGAAATTTATGCAGCCAGTCAAATAATTAATCTGTTTTATCCAACCTACGAGGCTTACAATGCATATGTGATATCAATTCATCTAAACGTCAGATAAAATGGGCACAATCTAATACAGTGACTGTACACAGCCATTTGATGGTCTCCGATAAAACCGCTAAATAGTTTTTACTAATTGTCGTTTATTATAAGGTGTATGACCAAAACTACTTACATCCATTCTTTACACTATATGTACATCTGGGTAAAATGTCTGCGATGCAGTCACAAATGTTTATACTTCCGATCGTTTGTTGAAAAAGGAAACAGTTGTCACTGTTTGAGAGGTGTGAGGAAACGCAGTAAAACTTTATTGGGGTCATAAAGTTTTATGCCTCAGTCTGAGGGCTACTGTAAATAAATTGGCCCAAGGGATATGACGGGAGAAATCCCACTGTGCCGCATTATTTTGTCTATGCATAACTCTTGCAGGTACATTAAGATACAAGTACAATTTTTTCGGTAAAAGTGGACCCTATTTTGTATAAATTTTCACAAATAGACCAGACATCGCAGTGCTTAGGGCCTGTGTGTATCTTTTTTTCTTTGATGTTTCATTTCTTTTTTTCTTTGTGTAGCCTAAAGGTTTCTCGGTAAAAACGGACAGAATAACGATCTGGTTTATTTAAATTATTGGTCTGCACCAACCACATTTATTTTGAATTCATTGCACATGGAACATTTGTAAAATGTAGATCAAGAAACTACATTTATATATAGGTGCAACTCGGCCTCTGGACCATTACATTGGGCAAGCGTTCTGTTGCTGAATTTCCTTGCTGTAATGCTAATACAACTTTAAACCTAAAGAGCCTTTCGTTTTTTTTTTGTCAAATGTCTTTCTTTCATCAATAAATCTAAATTACTCACAACATGTACATAAAGCATGACTATCTAACCTGTTATTAGAACATACAGTGATTGCGTGCAGTTCATAACTACAGACACATCCAGACATATCCTATCAGACATATTAACATAAATTGCAAAAGGCAAACCAAATAATATTAAATTACGTAAAATACCACAAAATAGCTCTTCAAATAATAAGAATTGCGTGTTCACATGTTAACCTTCTGTAGGTTCTGGATGGGTGTGACCCAAAAAGCTCCTCCCCGTTGTCAGGGTGTCGTCAGTTGAACAAGTTGTGAGGACAAATGTTACATACTTACATTAAATTAAGATTAAAATTTATCAGTTATCTGCAACTTTGAGCAGATTGTACTTTGAAACATTTATATTGGCTTGTGGTTTCAAACTGTATGCTATACCACTTTATTATTATAGTGCACCTTTGACTTTCAGCTTTGAGTCCTTCTTCCACTTCATGCGACGGTTCTGGAACCAAATTTTAATTTGTCTCTCGTTGAGGCAGAGGTTATTGGCAATCTCGATTCGCCTGCGACGTGTGAGGTAGCGGTTGAAATGGAACTCTTTCTCCAACTCCAGAGTCTGGTAGCGGGTGTAACTGGTTCGTGACCTTTTACCGTCAGAGTCTGGGTAAAAAGATATTGGTTATATCCACGGAAAGGGATGGTCTTCCACAATTATATTTAGGCCCACATTAATGGCAGGTGTACTGCTACATATTCCCAAAATAATATGGATGAAATGAAGAAAACGTAATATTCAAACACTGAAGGCGATGAAGCTGGTGACTCTTTAGGTGGTTACAAATGTTTCAAGCATTTTTAAAAATTGGTGAGGGTATGGAATTGGAAGCAGGACTCGACTGGCAGCTATTCCTTACAATAGGGAATAAAGTGTTATTAATAGTTGTATATTAAAAAAAATGCTCGATTGCTAAAAATGCTAGTTGAAGTGACTTAATAATTTCCATGAATTAAAACGTTCAACAGTCACAACAAGACACAGCTCAAGTAAGGTACTTAAAATAAATTGTATCTGTTAAATCTGGGCAATAAATTCATTTAGGTTATACAACTTGCATGAGCTGTCTTAATTTTACTGCTTGAATAATACGTTCTCATTTTCAAACTGATAAAACGGAAGCTATTTTTGTTGGCTACCATCAGGCTACACTATTTTTTTAACAAAACATGTCGTTTTCCATTTTTGATTCTCTTATCCAATTATATAGCAGTAAATTTGGCTGCAGATCACAATAACGGGACAGGTTTACGAGCAATAGGTGCCTTTGTTATAAAATTTACGACCGTGAGTTTTATTATTTCCTGTTTTTGGCCTATAAAACTCAAGAAAGAAAGTATGGAGGGAGAGCATGGGATGGAATGATGAAAATATGAGACACGCAGCTTTGCTATTGTCGTAAAAATATATTAGATGCAACTTTACCGTGGCTAATGTGTAGCTTGGTCATCCACGGGTATATCTGCGGTTGCGACTGGGTCTGGCGCTCACTCGAGTTAGTTTGTTGTTTAATAGTTGGCGTGATCTCCATGTCACCGGGCTGGTTTTTGCCGCTGGGTTTTTCCGTAACTTCCATAATCATCTCTGCTTTTTGGCTCAACAGTCCTTGACTGAGCAAGTTGTACCCGCGTGTACTGACACGACTTGGGGAACCCATTGCTGCGCAAGCCTGGCGAAGTGGTGGCGCGTTGATCCTGGCACTGTTGTGCTTATTTATCGCCTCCCCTTTCGGGGACTCGGAAACGACTTGAGAAGCTAACGCTCCACTGACATCGAGCCCTCCGTAAGCATATGTGGACTGCTGAAACTCTGAGACAGCCCCATAGTTACCAAAAGTGCGCATGCTAAAGGAGGGTGCATCGTGCGTTTGATTACAAAAAGAGTTTCCCACGTACGAGCTCATTTTACTTCGAAACAAAGTACTCTACAAGAAAGAAATAGACTAGAAGCACGTAGTCACATTAGAACTGAAATGAACGCACAGCATACATAGATTGTTTGTTGTTACCAATCTTGTTTATTGTTTTTGATTTGTCTCCCTTGGAAGTTAAAGCGGCTTTGCCCTATAAAGGGCAGGATTTATAGGTGGCGGAATATCGCTTGCTTTTTTCACAGTGCAACGTGTAATGCCCAAATATGGAATGCTTAAATAGAATCACGTGCAACTGTTGGCCACTCATAAATTGGCTTGATCCCCGGAGATTATTGATGAATAAGAGAAACGTGTCCGATAACTTTGTGGCATGGAGACCATCTAACGTTTGGGCAAAAGGGTGCGAGACAGTGAGACAAGAGCGTCATCTGGTGTCTGATATTTGGCAAAGCTGAGGCACTCACACCAGCAGCTATTGTCGTTATGTCACGTTACAGTCAACTGGTATTATATGTGGGTTTTGTTCTCAATTTGCACGTAACATCTTTAACAACTTTTAAGGAATACAGGTACTGATCTTCTGAATCACAGAGATATTGAAATAATTGTTTAATCGAACAATATGATTGGAATATTCGTGTTAATTTTTACTACACCGGAGGTTCGTTGTTGACATTAAACATGATTTTACAGTGAAATAATTCAAAAATAAATATAGTTTGTGCTGGAATATGTGCTGATTTTACAGCAGACATGCTTCATTTATTTTCTCTCTATAGTCTCTCGCGTTATACAAAACTTAACAACGCGACATAGACAAATCCCCCTTTAATATGACCTTTTTCCGATTTCACTATAGGCTACGTATATTGGGGATAATATGAAATGATACTAAAATTACATTTTAATTTCAGAAAACTATTTTCTACCAGTTCTTCTAGTATTATGATATGTCTCTGTAAAAATAAAATTATACTACTAATCTTCAGAACTCTTTCCAAATTGATTTGATTTTCCGTAACAATATTTTTTTCTTTAGCTCAGGCAAGACTCAGCCAAGACGGAAACAATGATTCAGACAAACAGTTTTGTCTTTAAAACGGTTTATTAAATAATACACATTTTGACAAAATATTAGACATGTAATTGCAAAACAATGAATGTCTTCATCTTCTTAACGGTTTTATTCACTTTAAGACAACCTTATAAGCATGATTATAAGTGTACGTTGAACTGATAAGAAATTAGCTGATCAGTAAATATTTAGTCAGTACAGCGGCGTTTTGTACATCCTCGCACTGACTAGATGAAGTTGTAAAAATCCGCAAGAACGTATAGGTAGCATGGTTCATCCCACTAGTGTTGGTGCTAATTGGACAAGAACAAAATAACACATGTGCATAGACTACATTTCCTTCACATTTGGAATGGTAATGGTACTGTGTTTGTAAAACCAATGAGAAAGTCCATTTACCCAATTAGTTTATAGTTTTATAAAGTAACAATTTACAAGCCTAACTAACACTATAATATTAAGACTGGTTGCCGAACAACAGCGTCTGTGATATTGCATCTAAACTGCCTAAATGAGGCAAAACATATTCTTAATAAAAAGAGCGATTAGCATAATTCTGCATATCACCTCTCTCTCTCTCTCTCTCTCTCTCTCTCTCTCTCTATCTATCTATCTATCTATCTATCTATCTATCTATTTATCTATTTATCCCTCTCTCCACGTGTGTGATAATAGTCAGGAAATGAGTGTAAAGGTATAGCAGAATACACAGTCCATGCAGTTATAATTGCATTTCTGAAAGTTTATAGGTAGTTACGTTGCAGCTTAACAGACGTTTACAAAAAAGTCTACTAGTCTTTGTTTTTAACTTCTTCTGTCTCCTCCTGATTGCTCTGTTTTTCTTCCGCCTGGGCAGCACCGGTCGAATCTGTCCCAGTTACAGTAGAAGTTAGGTTGGTCTCTTTCTTCCATTTCATGCGGCGGTTCTGGAACCAAATTTTAATCTGGCGCTCTGTTAAACAAAGAGCGTTAGCAATTTCTATTCGCCTGCGTCTGGTCAAGTAGCGATTGAAGTGGAACTCCTTTTCTAGCTCCAGGGTTTGGTATCGGGAGTAAATCTGCCGACCTCTCCTTCTGTCAGAGCCGTATCCAACTCCTGTTGATAAAATTAAAAAAGGAACAAAAATATTAAGAAATTATTTACAAATGTGACGTTGCAGTTTGTGATATATTAAGTCTAACTCGGTTTAAAATAGGTTTTAATGTTTTACAGAATACTGAATATTTTAAACTATTGCATGATATAAGAAGAATTTTATTCTCAGCATGTTTATGCTATTTATTGAAGCTTGCTTTATATAACAATTGAGTTATATACCACAGTAATAAATAAGTTAGCAATACATAATATTTTTCTAAAACATAAAATTTCTGCGTAGAATATACCAACAGAGAGTGCCAAGTTTTTTTTTCTTGTGTTTAAGGAAAATTTGGCCAAATGGGATTTGCCTCCTTTAAAGGGGGCCTTTTATAATCCGACGATTTAATAGTGCTTTATGGGGTCATAAAACGTAGGCGCGCTGTTACTATGGCATATCGTAAAACAGAGTCACTCAACGAGAGTAAAATAGCTGGCCGGAACGTGAAACTCACCGCTGTGCGAGTTCATACGCTGCATCCAGGGATAGATCTGGATCTGGTTCCCTTTTTGCTCCTGCGCAACGCCTCGGCCGTGTTCCAGGCTGTAGTCCTGAGCTACGTGGCTCTGAGCGTTGATTCCCATACTAGTTTGCCTGCAGCTGGGAAGCACTTCCTTGTCTTGGAGGAACACATTAGATCCGTACTCGTACGGTGCCCGGCTTGACCCGAACACAACGTTTTCTTGTGGCGAATAGAAAGGGGACGCGTAAATCCGGTTCTGGGTCACAGTGGAGCCGTAGGACGAGAAATGTCTGACAGGATCATACGTGGTCGTGTTTAGTGGCATGTTAGGCAAAACCTCTTGGCCACCGGATAAATGACAGGAAAGTGACGGGTTCGCGAAATACGAATTCATGCCTTCCCCTATCGCCCTCTCATCAACTCTCCCTTCTTAATACCCCTTGCTTATTCTCTCACGTTTCCTCACTGAGCGCCTAAGTGTCTATGTTCCTATCCCATATACTCGCGCGCGTGTCTCCTTCCTGCTTTGTAAACTCTTTTTTTAGTTCAGTAGTATTTCAATAATTTTAATTTCAAGACTCCGGTTAAGACGCGCAACCCAAGTGATATAGCCAAGGCTTGGCTCAAGGAAAGACAATATGACAACGTCACCTGACTAGTTTCCACCAATTGAGAGCGCTGTATACGGAGGAATATGTAGCTTGTAGCTTCATATCCCACTGGTTTCAGTTGATAATGTTTAAGGAAAACAGTCTCTCTCTCTCTCTCTCTCTCTCTCTCTCTCGCTCTCTCTCTCGCTCTCTCTCTCTCGCTCGCTTGCTCGCTCACTCGCTCTCTTCCTCTCGCACTCTCAACTCTTTTCGATAAAATGGTGATATGACCTAGATGCACAATAAGCAATGCATCACTGAATGGTGTAAGTCGGGAAAACTGAAAAACATGTGCAGTGAGTGTGGTTATAAAAATAGTATTGAAAATGAATTGATTGTTAAATTGGACTAAAACGTGCCATCTTGAATAAGTTTTAAAATTGTATTTAAACCAAAACCATGAACTATAATATTAATTCTCTATGTTACGAGTAAAAAGTTTGTCTTTATTACAAAGGTAAAAATGTTAACGTTAATATAATGTCAATACATTATTTGACGATTGCCAAGTATGCATTACCGCCAAGTATGTGTACCGCCACATGTGAAGCAGCAGATGTGTTCATTTGGACCGTCGTGGTATATTGCATTTCAGTCTTATAATATGGAGAATTGCATGTAGTCAAAATAAATGATATATTATTTAGTTTGTTAATTCATTGTTCGCAGGTAACAGGTAAAATGTAAAAGAAGGTAATGTTGTATTTATTGTTGTGAGAATATCTTTTAAATATTTGTTTCTTTTCGTTTCCATTAGCTTTCTTGTTTATAAAAGAACCTTCTGTGCGTTTCCTTTCGCCATTTGTATTACATTGAAAAAATTTCCTACTAAAGGGACAAGAGGAAGGCGGGGGAGGGGGCATCTCACAAAAGAATGCGTCAAACGCGCCTTGGTGCCATAAAAGTCAAAAACAAACTGAGGACTTCCAGCTCTAAAGCAATTATCGTCCCGACACTGTGAGGGGAATACCGCTTGTACACTACATATATCTGCGAATAATGTGGAATAGACGTTCTGTAAAAACAAAATAGTTTTTAAAAGATTATCCAAGATATCTCCAGAAAAAAACTAAGCTGATATTTGCTGTGCATATATAGTTAACTGTACAACAAACCGGGTGCTTAAATAACATTCGAAAAAGACTAACTTTTTTTAAATTTTTTTATTTTTTACATTTTTGCAAATATGCTTTTGCATTTTAAATGACCAGTGAAAACAAATTCGATCAAAACAAGAAAAGGCACGTTTCTAAATAAGTGAGTGGTGGAGAGCAAATGACCTTAATGCAGTCCGCATGACGGGAAGTGTGAAGCCAAAAACAGTGGCTCTAAAAAAGGTGCTCACGACATTAGACTGACAGAACTGTAGAGTTAAGTCTCTAATTAGAAAGAACCAGGACTTCCAAAGGAATGAAGTTATTTAAGCCATGAATATTACTAAAAATATTTTTAAGAGATCTTAATTGACAACAATAAAATATATATATATATCATACGATGATTATTATATCAAACTCATAAAACTCATTGCACCAAAATAAATAAATAAATAAAACCATCGTTAAAAATGCTTGTAATGTAGATACTAAGATATAGGTTTCTTATAGTCGTCTTACAGTATATATAGATAACTGTATTATCTTAGGACCTAAATATATAATTATATCTTAGTATATATACATGTGTGTATGTGTGTGTGTGTGTGTGTGTGTATATATATATACACACACACACGCACACACACACACACACACACACACACACACACACACACACACACACACACATACATAATTATAATAATATATATAATATAATATAATACAACATTTTATCAATAGGTTTCTATCTATCTATCCATCTATCTATCTATCTAAAATATTGGAACGTGCTTATTTAATTTGCATTCTGTATTTGGGTTGCTTAAATTTATAAATAACTTGTAGGGTAAAAACATTACATTTTGTGTACAATTTGTGTGGTTAGGTTAGGAAAGAATAGTAAGAGAATAAATAAGCATTTTGCTGTGTATGTATAGCACGCCAGTTACATTAGAAAATATGGCATAAAGAAAATATAGAGAAAATTACGACACTTATTTTACATTAGATCCGAATCCGGAACTTATTCTACAATAGATTTGAATTCCAATAATAAAATATCTCGTGCATAATTCATTGTTTGTTTGTGTACCGTTTGTTCCCTCTCTATTACAATTGCTAGGTTTTCACCACAGAAGCCTGATTCTTATAGAGCTACAATCTGGACAACGAGAAAAAAAGATCAAAGTAGTTTCACGAGTCTCTGCAGGCTATGAGTCTTTGATGTTGGTCGGCATGTATCTTAGTCGCTTTAAAAGACAATATAAGACCATTTTATTACAAGTGTATTTAATATTATCTTTAAAATATAACAAGAAAAACACGGCGGACACAGTAAGTTGTTGGTATGCGACTCGGGAAAAGAGAACGTGTTTTATTGCGGCCCTTAAGACAAGTCACATGGTTGTGTATCGCTGTTGCAAGCGGCAATAAACGCAGAGTCCTTTTGGCCTGTATTACATTGACTTAACTAAACTATTGAGAAGTGCTGGAATTCTTCACCAAAACTTTATGTTGATGCGTGCAAAAACTGTGAATTAAGCAAAATGATTGCAGTCGCAAAAACGAAACACTTCCAGACAACTTGCACAGCGCTTATTGGCCTCTTAACGTGTAATAGATTTTTGCTACAAAAAACTCATGCACACAAATTCCTTAAGTCTCTGTTCTAGGTTCAGCTTTACTAAATCTTCTCAGTTGATCTATCCACGGCGACAGATGTTACAGTTATAATAGTGCGCTCAGGTGAAAGGACTTGCAGCCACGTTTGGTTATATTGTGCAATTACGCTAATTTTGTTTGATTTTGAATTCAATTTAAACAAATAGGCTGAACATTTGTGCCGTTTGGAAGTCACTCTTTAATTTTCAGTAGCCTTCCATTCAAATGTATAGTTTCAATAAGTTATTGCATGTCTAGAGACAAGCAAGTTACACAAAAAGAAAAAAAAACGAGATTATTTATCGTGACACTTGTCAAATGTTTTACCATCATTTAAGGTACCATTTTCACTGCATGCACATTATTATGCTGTATTTAAGCCAGTAATTCTAAAATGCTAACCCTAACGCTTTTCGGACATTTTTTTATTTCTGTCATCAAAGGTACCTTAAAACAATCACACACACACACACACACACACACACACACACACACACACACACACGCACACACACACACACACACACACACACACACACAGTGATCAGTTAGGCTAAATATTTTGAGCGTTAGTTAACCGTTATCAAGACAACGAAATCCAAACATTGTGCCAAAATATTACACATTGCATAGACAAACAATACATAAAACATTTGCATATATAATAGAAATAACTTATTAATAAATAAGGCGAATCATTCAATTCGCCTGTACCAAAAAGCTGATCCCAATCTACCAATCACATGGCTGCATAACTGTTTACCTTTTTTATTTCGTTTTGTCTCATTTTTAGGTGGCAACCCGAGGCGATTTTACAGAAGGTCTACAAGATGAGAGTCTACCTTGAAATGACATTTACACGAAAAACCCAATAAATGTCTTTTTTTGTCGTGTGATGAACTGACAAAATTACAATAAATTCTGTATGCATAATAAACCACATGCTTGTACTTTGCAGAGGTTGTGTGTAATCTATGTTTGAAATCACTATGCATATTGGTTTGCCTGTGAACATATTATATAGGTTATTATATATTATATTTTTTGCTACAGGAAATTGCCTGTATAATTAAATGAAAACTGTTTGGCAAACATATATTATGCTGTCTTATGTGTAAAAGACGCGAGCTTGGTTTCTCACATATTTAACAAATTTACAAACTGGCAAAACAATAAATGATAACGCCAGTGATTTCATCCTTCTGAAGAACAAAGACATATCTTTGTAACGAAACGTCGATGACGTATCCTAAGCATATGTTTTTTTTCCTCCAATAAGCTTGTGTATGGACTGGGCACAAGGTGGCAGTATTGGTTGTTGGTCTAATTATCTTGACTTTAGCCCCCCCACTCCCCCGACCACTCTATCTGCTTATTTATGTGCTCAACAATAAAATATAAACAGCACAGCAACAAAGAAAGCTCATTTTAAATGTTGTCACCAAAATTCTGTATCTGATGAAAACTTTTAAGTAAAAGACAAATTACAAGCTTCAGAAACCTGACTAGGTGTGTAATTCTGTCCTGATAGCATACATCCACTCAGGTTACGTAATCACAAGCTACGACTGTCACTTAATTCCACTCACACAGTCAGTTACACTACATCTATTTTAATGAGAATGCTATATCTTCAGCAAAAGTGAAGAAACGTGCGAATAAATCATGAGGAACGTGATATAACCTTTGGTTACGTGATATGAGTGTGTCGTTGTTTGTTTGGGTTTGTGAGTATTGGTTGGAGTTAAACGCACAAACACACACACACACACACACACACTTTTTTTTTTTTTTTTTTTACCATTTATTAGACATTTAGTTCCTGATAAACATTCGCCCTTAATGTAGTTTTTTTTCATACAAACCCTAGTACATTGTGTTTTATATTCACACATAAGCCTATTTTGATCTCCCCTATTACAGTACATTAAGCATTATAATAATAAAACAATGACAAATCAAACAATGACGAAACAAACTGCTCCTGCCTATATTAATTAAAGCCACGAAATGGTCAATTCAAAAGTCATCTCCATTTTCTTAAACCACACCCGTAAACACAAACGTGCCATCATAGATGCTTCATATTAATAGCGGATTTCCATACTGTGGCGACCACGCGACCAAAGGTATACGAGAATCTGTCAAACAGTAGCAGACACAATGCCAAACTAGGTTTCTACGCTTTGCATAACCAAGCTCTGCTTCGCTAAGGCGAATCTTCTGTCCGATCGCCGTATATTTGACATAGACTCTTTCCAGAACCCATGAGCAGATTTGAAGGGTTTCCTTACTCACCCGCACTGCTCCTTCTGTTCTCGTGACGCTCGGTGGCTCAGCAGGACACGGATGTGATCTTTCCTCTGCCAGACTCGTTATAACCGATTGAGGCACGAGGGGGAAAATCTTGCAAAGGACAGACTATAGTATGTACACCCCCATTCCCAAACCACACTCGCGAGAACACACTTCAGTCACCCGTGTTGTCGCTTCCCCTCTTGGGGATAACACAGGCAGGCAGAATGAAGGCTAGAGGAGGCGGTGACTTCTGTACGCTACAGTCATTACTGCAGACAAGTCATGTCGAGACGGAAAAATATTTGCGTTCGCATCGAAAAGGTCCAAAATACAGGGGAAAAGTCGGATGTTAAGATCATTTCAACAGCAACGTTGGCGCTTCAGTCGATAGATGGAAAGATCCAAAGAGGAGACAAGAATGTAAAGTTCATGTTCATAGAGTCAGGACCACGTGGTCCGTCGCGACCAATGATCACGTAGATTCAGTCGTAAACTTTTATTACTTAGCTGTAAATCCCCCACTAAACAACTAGGAATGTTTTGTTTTTTTGTTTTCCCCCCTCTAAGTCTTTCTTTCTCCCATTGTTTTATTTTAGCAGCATTCAGTAAAACCGCTCAGTAAACCTACTGACATGATCTGAATAAAATTTTCTGGGGTTTCTCTTTGAGAAGTTAATTTGGAACTTGATGAAAACAGCAGGGAGAGGGAATAAATAAATAAAAACACAAAAGATAAGGACAATACATTATTTGTATAAAATTAACAACAACTAACGTTTATGATTATTATTATGATTATTATGATTATTATGATTATTATGATTATTATGATTATTATGATTATTACTACTACTAGTAGTACTACTACTAATGATGATGATGATGATGATGATGGCGATCATGATGATTCAAGTGTTCTAGTGATTGTCTAGTGATGATTCAAGTATATGCTCTAGCTATTAAAGGTAATATATGCATTGGTTTTACTCGTTGACTGTAAAGGATAAAATCACAACGCCCTGTAAAATGCAAAATATTTAATGATGAATACACAATATCGTCAATACATCATTTGTTTAAGTCTTTTTTCCCCTAACACGTCAAGCTCATGATAAGTCTACGGTCAGTAAATCAAATATGAATGACAGTCACTCTCTCTTTCAACAGATTATGAGGCATTATGACACATGGACCTATAGTATTTAATATAGTCTTAATAGAAACCAACAAAACCTCCAAAACTCAAATCTACTAGGGACGACCTAAATTTTTGTTTGGTTTTAACGCTTACAGAATAGAGATGGGCTACTAAATAGGGTTGTGTCTGCCCCATTTAGTAGTAAAAATAAAACTAAACATGCTTGTGTGTAAAGGAAACAAATCTGTTTCTGTGTCTAAATATCAAATGTCTATAAAATTATTATAATTTCTGAACAAACGCAAGCATTAAAATATACTGGGATTTGTTTATTATTTTGCTTTCTTTTGCTAAAATTGAAACAGTTATCATTTGGTTTCACGTCCAAAATATTATACAAAGTATATGTCATTAATTCATTAGCTAATATAATTTTTTTTAAATGCAGGCATTTCTTTTTTTCTTTCTTTCTTTCTTTTCTCTAAAATATGACTAAGTGCGATTATTGTTTATTACATTAATTCATTCTGTGTTGTTCGTTTTAAAATAAAAGTAAAACACTTATTGTTCTTGTGCAGCTGGTAAAAACAGACATTTGGTAATGTCTTAGTAGACCAGTATCCACCAAAACAGAAAATAAACTTTCCGTCGTGCATTATTTAATTTTTTTTATTTAGTTCATATAGGTCATTTAGTTAATCAAAACGCCACAATTAATTTCTTAAATACTCTAAAATTTTTGAACCACCAAATTAGCACAAGTGCACAAACATTTTATTCATACGCTAAAGCAAGCAGTCCCACGTCCATGTTGCTTTCCTTGTCCCTTGCTCTAGCACGTTTTGCTAAACAGAAATCAAATGGGGAAAAACGTCTGCCCGGATGCAAACTGTCGGGTTTACACCACCAATAAAGTTTACTGCAGGTGTAGTAAAGTCCTAATTCGGAATGCACTCCAATGGCCAGACAGATGAACAATCGTCAGTGGGGACTTGGCCTGTTCTGAGCATGCGGATGCATTTTTACTGAACTAGGTTTAAAAGACAATCACCGATGAAAAAAAAATTCTTCCACATCGGAGATACGAAATTAGAGGTAATTAGCGGGTTTATTCTGTAACAAATTCTTAGTTTGTCAAAGTTTACATATCTATTTCTTTTCCCCATAAAGTTCGTTTTAAATTGAGGGTGAATAAATTAAAAAAACTTTTTTACATAAAACATTA